>CATKHJ011142269.1:0-29857 GCA_949750685.1 Vernicia montana
ATGTTTTGGGAGGTGTAGATGTGATTTAATTAAAAAAATATAATATGAAATAATTGTGAGAAAACTATATACTATTTAAATAATTTATTTTAATTTTTAAGTGTTGAATGAGATTATCAATACTATTGGACGCATAAATATGTCAATATTATTTTTTTTTTAAATTAACCCTCTGAATGATGGGACCATATATAGAAAAACAAAAATAATTAATTTGTTATTAATATTAAACCATTGGATTTTTCTAGTCTAACCTCGAGGATATCAATATGGCAACATCCCAGCTTTTCTTAAACGTGGGAGTGCCACCTTATCCTCAATTTCCAATGTTTTGGGAGGTGTAGATGTGATTTAATTAAAAAAATATAATATGAAATAATTGTGAGAAAACTATATACTATTTAAATAATTTATTTTTTAAAAATATGAAAAATTAAAGGTTAATTTGTAATTTAAGTAAGATTAACAAGTTATTATGAATTAGGGCTTCACTACCCATGAATTATGTGCGGGGCCTAGATTTCCCATGAATATAAGTCAGTCTAACTCCAATAAAGGGACATTCGTATAGTATTGGGACAATGTCACGACTCGATTTTCGAGCCGTGATAATCTTAGGGCATAGATAAGCATAAGGCCACCGAAAATCCGTAGGAACCTTACAAATCAAATATCCGTTCACATGCAATCTTCTAAGATTAGAACCAAACAACCATGCTAATACATTCTCATCAACAATATCCATAATTTGAATACAATATCATTTTATAATAGTTTAATATTTAGAAGGCCCAAAAGAATATCATTAATACATTTACCATGAAGCATCTAACTTGAATTATTATCTATACAAAAAGAATAACAATAAGAAGTGAGCTTTACATTAATCACTTGAGTTTTCGAGGACTGGAGAAGAAGAATGCCTTGGAAACTAAACTAATAAACTATAGCTCACCTGAAAAATGGAATCACTAATGAGATGAAGTAGTGAGTAAAAATTATACTACCATAACTTATGAAGCTTGGTGATTCAAGGTCAGTTTACAATAATAGTTCATGGTTCTTATAAAAATCTTGTTATGCTAAATCTGCAAGTGTACAGATCGTGAGCAAGTAATAGTGTGTGAGTATAGTGTCGATTCCACAGGGAAGGTATTGTCAAGTACCAAAATTATAATTACTCTATTATTTAGAATATCAATTTAGTTGAGATTTAAAATTAAAATAACAACAAGTATTAAGAGATAAATTCAATATATGAAAAAGAATTAGGATTTAGATTTCATCAATTGATTACCTATGATATCTTTATATTATTTAAATTGAGTTATTCTTGTTGGAATTAATGATTAGATTTCCCTAAATTATATGATGTTCTCTCTCAAGACACAATACAAGTATTTATATTAACCTTATGTCTACTCTCGTGATCACAATCAATTAACATAAACCTATTAAGTTTTATGGAAATCTTTTAATTAATCACAAAGGAGTGTTCTTATCTCTAAGCAACACATACCCTAGGTCAATTATCTTAATGAACTAATATTATATTTCCACTCTCGCTACTTCACATAATATCTTAATTCATGTAATTAATGGCCAATTAATTTCAAGCATTAAATCATAAGATAAAAGATTAATTTCAACGATCAAACCCAATCAATTAAATATAAATAATTATAGGCAAATCAAAAGATTACATCTAAATTCTAAAAAGATAAATTTAACTACTCATAATTAAGAATGAAGAAACAATTAAATTAGCAATCAATATAATAGAAAACATAATAACAACTTATTATAGAATTGAAGAATAAAAGTTTAGAAAGAATTCTTTTTGGGATACAATTTTTATTGAAGGATTGACTGATAAAAATAAAAATCTAAATGAAATGTATTTGAATTTTGAAGTATAATGGAATAGGAGAAAAGCCTATTATGAAAAACTATGCGAAAACTCTGTTGCCTGCTACGAAAGCCTCCTGCGAGAAACCTGCTAAAACTAAAAACTAAAACTCACTATTCATCTCAATCTCAACCTCACATCAATATTCTCACCCCACTTCTCACAAAACCAAAAACCATTCAAAAACTTACGTCCCACCTCCTGTCCATCCATCTCTTATCTCCCTCTTTATATATATATATATATATATATATATATATTTTAAGTTTATGAGTTAATCCTCCGCAATTAAAGGCAGCTTCAATTGCGGGGGATTTAACTTTTATTTATTTTTTTTAATTATGTAAAATGGTGGGCCCTTTATTATAATAATAATATTATTATTATTATTTTGAAAATTTTCCTGCTCGCAATCGTTTGCTGAATTGATTGCATAATTGATGCAATCAATTCAACAAACTTTACTTTACTTCTTCTTCTTCTTTTTTTTTTTTTTATATATATATATTTTTTATATTTTATTATTTTATTTTATAAAGAAGTGGATCCCACTATTTTTATTATAATTTTATACTTATAGGCTTTTCCTTCATTCCATGGTCCACTTTTGCTTCAAATTCTTTCATTTATTTATTTTATTTATTAAGCTGAAAAAGACTAACAAACATATTAAAAATACCACAATTAAATATAAAATAAATATTAAATTAACATTAAAAACATAATTTAAATATAATAAAATTATGACACAACACTAAGCCATTTTAGTTTGATGAGCCAATCACTTATATGTTGCTTTTCAATTCTTTGTGTGCCCGATGTGGGATTTGTTCACATTCTTCATTCTCCAACACTCCCCCTCAAGTGCAACTGGGCTTGGGCCTGCTTCTTGAAGGCCCAGTTGTCACTTGCTTTCTTGGACTCAGAGGGCTGGTCTCCAGTCTTATTCCAAATTTTTCTTCTTGGACTCAGAGGACTAGTCTCTAGTCTTGGCTCTTATTTTTAGAGCAGAGGGCTAGTCTCCAGTCTTGTTCTAATTTTTTGCTCCATGGTCCATGGTCCAATTCATTTTTCTCCACACGGGCCTCAGAATCTTCTTGGCCTATTAGGGCACTGGTGGACTCTGATACCATGTTAGATTTTTAATTGACCATGGGCTCAACTTCATTACTTCATTTGGTTGGACTTTTCTTCTTACTTGGAGTGTTGGGCATTTGTTTTATTTGGACTTGAATCGTGCTCCATCTCCACCAAAATGACCTAAGCCATTTTGGTTTGATGGACTTTGATATTATATACCCTTAATTTTTCTTTTCCTTTCCTGATGTGGGATTTTCATTCTCCAACACTCCCCCTCAACTGCAACTGGGCTTGAACCTTTCTATTTCTCGAGAACATTGTCAGTTGTTTTCTTGGACTCAAAGGGCTGGTCTCCAGTCTTGGTTCTTTATTTTTGGCTCAGAGGACTTTGTCTCCAGTCTTGTTCCAATTTTTTCTTCTTTTTCTTAGACTCAGAGGACTGGTCTCTAGTCTTGGCTCTTATTGGCTTAGAGGACTAGTCTCTAGTCTTGTTCCAATTTTTTGCTCTATGGACTTCACCTTACTTGGGCTTGAACATTAGGCTTGAGTGTTGGGCTTCTTGCACTAATTGGCTTTCATCATCTTCATCACCAATTGGGCTTGGCATGTCAAATGGGCTTCACATTTGGGTCACATCCACCGAAATGGCCTAAGCCATTTTGGTTTGGCTCCTCCTCAATTATATGCTCTTCATTTTTTCTTTCTCCCACCGATGTGGGATTTGCTTCTTTCCAACATTTATGGGTATATTCGCGTCTCGAAAAATATGAAGTGTTATCTGTATTTTTAGCCAAATATTAGAGGTATATTTACACTTTATCCCTATTTATTATGTATTGTTGATGGTTCAAATGAATTTTGGCTCTCCTCACGTGAATTTTGGATCCGCTACTTCTCAAAAAGACTATTTTCTTCTTCTTCATACTAGTATGTCCTTGTAATATACTTTCTATACTAGTCATATTGGTCGTGCTTGTGCAGATGACAAACAATGATGGAGCTAGGAGGTTGAGAGTGGCCATATACTCCTAATTTTTAAAATATAAAAAAATTTAAGTGTAAAATTATAAAAATTTAAAAATATTTTGCATTTGGTCCCCCTTATTTTAGGTTAAAATTTTCTTTAAATATATAGAAATTAGCGTAATTATATATATTACTTTGATGTAAATTATGATTTAAGAAATTTGATCCCCTCATAAAAAAATTTTTAGTTCCGTTACTGATGACAGGACTAGTATTTAATATACAGTGAGAATGAGTAATATATAAAAATATAATTTTAGATGATGAAATTGCGTTTGATAAAATAAGAGTAATTATATAATATTTTGAAATAATTTATGATTTTTTTTTGAAACCTATATAATTTATGATATAAAATAAGAATAATTATTATTTATCTATTTCTTATTATATAATATGTTCAAATTATATTAATTTACGTCAATTTTTTTTTACACAATTTATATCACTTAACATTTTTTATATAAATTTCATCGGTGCCCTCATAAATAAATTCAACCGGTACCCAATCAATAAATAAATTCAAACTATTTTAGCCTAACGACTGACCACAGCCTAGGAGCATCACACATGAGCAATCTCCACCGTTCATCCTACCCGCCCAACATCAAACCTTTCCACCATTATTAATGGATAATTAAATTTTTTTTTTAGTATTCAAAGGAAAATTCAATCTGAATTTATTGTTTAAAAGTTAGTATATACACTTTAGACTATTCCTAGATGTACATAATAAATTCTTTTTAATATATATTTTTTATTAATTTCATCTCAAGGATTTCCTTAAAACAAAATTTCATCTAAAGGATGGATGTAATGGGTTAAAAAAAAGGTTTTATCACCCTAATTAGTAATTATAAATAATATATAATTAATTTGAACCTTTAACTATTTTCATGTAATATACTAACTTATTACGTCTTTGTAATGTGTAATATACAACTCCAATTAGATGATATCATGAATAAATTTTTATAAAATATATAAAATTTATTTATTTATCTTAATTTCATTAGAGGAATGCTTGCTTCTTGATTGATTCGGCCTGATCTTTAAATTTTGAAATATTGAATTGTAAATTGAAAGTTCAGAATTATATATTAAATTAGTGAAAATCTGCGGATAAATTGGCAGAGGAGTCACCAAACTAAGGGCGTTGTTTCAAATTGGTCACGAACCGTTTTTTTCTTTTAGATTTGTCACTAAACTTTAAAAAATATATCAATATACGGTCACCAGACACTACCGGATCAAAATTTCGGCTGGTAGATTGACGTGACATGACATGTCAGCATGTTGAAGCAATCAATCTGACACGTCATCGCCACTTTATTGCCATGTCACACTTTTTCACTTTTCACCATATAACTGTTACAAAAAATATCCTCTCTTTCTATGCTTCATTTTCTTGCCAATTTACCGTCTCCCTTTCTCTCTCTCTCCCTCGATCTGTAGAACCAAAAAAAAAAATTGCCAAAGAAATAGCCAAAGAAAAAGATTCTAGCAATCAAACTCAAAATCGTTTTGTTTTCAATGGCTGAATCAGCTAGCCATTCTTTCAAAATCAAAATCTATAGATCCAAATCGTTCAAATCTATAAACAAAAAGACTAGAAATCATTCAAATCCATAGCACTCTCTCACAGACATATTCACTCTCTCTCCCTTTCTCTCACTTTCTCGGTCGAGTCTCGCTCAAGCTGCAATTTCAGAGCTTCCTAAGCACTTTTAGCTTCTTCTTTCATCTTCTTCGACTCATAGCTGAGTCAACAATTGCTGAGTCAACTCGCTCACTCCTTTCATTCCCATCACCAACTCATCTCTCTTGATCAGTGCGTCCCCTTTCTGAGTCTCGGTCAACGACTTCATCGCCAAGGAAGAGACAACCACGTCAAGTGAATCTAAAGCAGAGGTCTTGAATCCTTGAAGATTGAGTGCTAAAGCTGTGAGTATGTGAACGGCGATGACTACACCATTCCCCTTTCTCTCTCTCTCTCTCTCTCTCTCTCCCCCTCGATTTGTTCTCTCATAATTTCTCACCCTCCTCCTTCTCTCTCACTTTCAACATTTGTATGCTATAACATGTACAATTTAGACATGAATTGAAAGAATTGAAATTTGGGTTACAAGACTTGAGATCTGGTTTTGGAGAAACTGCAGTTTTGCAGAAGGGCAAGAATTGAAAGCATCGGGTCGCTCAAAGTGGAGTTTAGACATGAATCAGGTGGAGCGAATACCTAAGAAATCGACGGTGAGCTCGAATTTCCATGATTGGAGATGAGAGAGAGAAGGGAAGGAAGGGTTTGGGTATGAGTTTCTAATTAGTCCTTCGATGTTGGAGATTATGATGGTGGCCTTGGTAGTGGTTCTTTAAATGGTTTTGTGGGTAGAGGTGGTTTTGATAAATAGAATTAGTCATATCTTTTTGAAAAAGAAAATAATAGAAAAATAAAGTCTTCTCTTTTCAAAGAATGGGTTTCGTTGTTTAATCATAAATATTATATTTTTAAGTGTTTGTTGTTGTTTTGGATATTATGTGATTTTCTTGATTTTATGTATTTTTTTTTTGTTTGGTTGGTGAGAAAGTGAGAAAATTGGCAAGAAAATGGAGCGGAGAAAGAGAGGGTATTTTTTGTAACAAAATACTTAAGTGAAAAAGTGTGTGATATAGCAATGACATTGCAATAATATGTCAGATTGACTAGTTCAACATGCTGATATGTCATGTCATGTCAGTTTACTGGCATAAATTTTAGTCAGATAATATCTGGGGAACATATATTGATATATTTTTTAAAATTTAATGATAAATTTGAAAAAAAAAAGTTAGTGACCAATTTGAAACAGTGCCCATAATTTAGTGATCCTTGACAATTTACCCGAAAATCCGCATTGTAACTATGAATGAAAGAACTCAATTTAATATCTTAATTTCATTTTCCATTTTTTAAAAAACAAGATATGGTTGGAGTCCAATCATTAACTAGATAAGCTGATGATGAATTAATGTAAGAAGTAAACCTACTTCTCTTGGAGCTTGATTGGTTGACATTAAAATCGGAATTCAAGTGAAAATTAACATTTAAAGTTTTGAAATTTTAATTCAAATTTATTTCTTGAATAATTAAATAGAATTTATTAATTAAATTAGTAATTATACTTAAAAATATCAATACAAATTGGAGTTATCAAATGTAAAAAAATAAATAAAAAAAACTTTAGATTATTTATGAATGAGAAAAAATATAATTCTATTTCAAAAATTGCATTTCATTGCAAATTTGAGAGAAAACTAAACTGTTATCTTTCTTTCTTTTTTTGGTAATTTTTTATTATATAAATTTGGCCTGGTTCAAACTGTTATCTTTTTTATTGTTTGGTGAAAATTTTAAAATGCTAAATCAAGCGGTGGCCTGGTAGGTGTTCTGTCCAAAAACTTTTTGACATGTGGAAGAAATAATAACTTAATAAGGCAACGAACTTGTGACCTGATTACAACCTAAAAGCCTCTGAAAAACTAAGAAGAAGAAGAAGAGGAAGAAAAAGAAAAATTAAACACTAAAACAGTATCAACCATGGAGGCTTCTAAGTCATCAACTCCTCACATAGCTCTAATCCCATCTTCCGGAATGGGTCATCTGATTCCATTTCTTCGGCTAGCTCCCCTGTTATTGTCAAGAAACTGTAGTGTCACTCTTTTTACTGCCAAATCTACTGTTTCTAAAGCAGAATCTGATCATATTTCTTTCTTTTTAGAAACTTATCCTCAGATCAAGCATATTGAATTTGATATCATTCCTGTCCAATCTTGTAATCCTGGTAGCCAAGATCCTTTCTTTGTTCAATATAATGCTATAAGCCGCTCTGCTCATGTTCTTCATCCTTTGTTATCTTCTTTATCTCCTTTGTCTGCTATTTTTTGTGATTTACTTGTAACTAAAGGTATTGCTTCTGTTTCTGCTGATCTTCATGTTCCTTTCTATGTTGTCTTTACTACCTCTGCAAAGTTTCTATCTTTCCTGGTTCATCTTCCAGTTCTTGTCTCCAATTCTGATAAATTCAATACTAATTCTACTCGAGTAGAGATTCCAGGCTTGAGTCCTCTGCCTATGGCAAGTTTTCCTCTGCCATTCTTGAACCCAAACCATCTTCTTGCAAAAAGTATAATAGAAAATGTTGGATTTGTCTTCGAAGCCAAAGGAATTTTTGTCAACAGTTTTGATTGGTTTGAAACTGAAACAGTTTCTGCTCTAAATAATGGGAAAGTTTTAAGCAATCTCCCTCCAGTTCTCCCTATCGGACCGTTACAAGATTATGAACATGAGAAAGATCAGAGCCAGTGCCTGCAATGGCTTGACAAACAACCAGAAAAATCTGTACTTTATGTTTGCTTTGGAAGCAGAACAGCCATGTCTAATGATCAGATTAAAGAATTGGGATATGGGTTAGAGAAAAGTGGATGCAGATTTTTATGGGTAGTAAAGACAACTACAGTTGATAAAGAAGATAAAAAAGGGTTAGAAGAGCTATTAGGGGAGTCTTTTTTAGAAAGAATAAAGAATAAAGGAATGGTAGTGAAGGGGTGGGTGAGTCAGAACAAGATTTTAGCTCATTCTGCTACTGGAGGATTTATGAGTCATTGTGGATGGAATTCAGTGACTGAAGCAGCAGAACAAGGAATACCTGTATTGGCATGGCCATTTCATGGAGATCAAAGAGTGAATGCAGAAGTTTTGCAAGAAGCAGGGCTAGGAATATTGGAGAAAAATTGGGGTATGGGAGGTGAAAAATCGGTGAAACAAGCAGAAATAGCTAAAAACATTGTGGAGTTAATGAGTGAGGCAGAGCTGAGAAATAGAGCTATTAAGGTTGGGGAAGAAGCTAGAAAGGCTACTCAACTTGGTGGAAGTTCTTACAAGGCTATTATGGGAGTCATTGAAAAATTAAGTTGAAATTTGGGTGAAAAAACCTTTCTTGCTTTCTTTATCTTCAGTTTCAATGTATTTTGTAGTTTTCAATGTAATAAAATTAATATATGAGTTAATAACTAGTAGAGAAAGAATATGTTTCTTGATCTTAAAGGAGAAACAAAATAATGTGTTCCTTCATTTTAAGTATTGTTGTTATTGTTAGTTTTTGGTTTTTGTTTCTTGATTATTAAATTTAAAAAAAAAAAAAAAAAAAAAATCTATTGTTAAAGTATATTTATTTTTGTTATTTGGTGTTTGAAGACAGAAAAATAAGTCATCACAATAAAGAAAAATCATAAAAAATAATTTTTCTTTATTTTTTCAACTCGTTTTCTAAGATACAATTTTTAGTATAAAAAAAATAGAAATGATACCAAAGTCTCTTAATATAAACAGAGAAATGACTGCCGGCTGGAATCTCCTCATCAAGCCAGCCAACAGGTAAAAACAAAAAAATAAAATCAAGCATAACCAATTAGTTTCTTCATTTGACATTTTGTATTCAAATCTTTTTATCTAAAATTCTAGTAAAAGATTTTAACAATTTGATGCGAGTCATAGAAGAGAAGAACTACTTTCTTTGAAATCTTTGAATTCAAACTTTCTTCTCCTCCAAGCTATGGATGACATGATTGGATTTTTTGTTTTTGTCTCTTACTCCCAATATTCTGGCTACTTGATGTGATGGATGAGCAGGCTTGATAGAGAGCAAGAAACATTGTTGGTTGCCATATTTGACTTTGTTTCTTTGCATAGACATGTATAATTAACCTATAATCTTAGCATTTGGATATCAGAATTAATCCACAGCTTCTTCACCCAGCAAAAACCAAGTTAGTTAATTTTTTTAAAAAAAAATGTCAGGTTCTGGTGATCAGAAACTTGCTCATATAGCTCTCCTCCCAAGTGCTGGCATGGGTCATCTCACACCCTTCTTTAGACTTGCTGCTTTGCTCACAGTCAATAATGTCAAAGTAACCTTCATTACCCCATATCCAACAGTTTCCATGGCTGAATCACAAACCTTAATTCGTTTCTTCGATTTGTTTCATCAAATCAATCAAAAGCAGCTTCATCTGCTTCCTCTCAACAAGCACCACAACAACTCAGAAGATCCTTTCTATTACCATATGCAACGCATTCAACAATCCTCTCACCTTCTTTCTCCTCTGCTCTCTTCACTATCACCGCCTCTCTCTGCTCTCATTACTGATATGAGCTTGGCTGCTTCTGTTATTCCAATCACTCAAGCTCTTAATCTTCCTAATTATGTTCTCTTCACATCATCTGCTAAAATGTCAGCACTTTTTTTATCTTACCATGCTATGATCAGTTCGAAAACAATAACCGATTTGAATGAGATCGATGTCTTCGAGATTCCAGGCCTAGAACCAATACCCAGACCATGGATTCCCCCACCACTTTTAGAAAACACAAATAATATCCTTAAGACCTATTTCTTGGAGAATGGCAAGAAAATGGCAGAATCAAGTGGGATTCTAATAAATACATTTGACAGTATTGAGCAAGAAACACTCAGAAAGCTAAATGATGGGGAAGTAATAGAAAGGGTACCTCCAGTTATTGCCATTGGGCCACTTGCACCATGTGAACTTGAAAAGAGCCAGCCATTAGCATGGCTTGATGGCCAGCCAGCTAGGTCAGTGATGTATGTTAGCTTTGGGAGTAGGACTGCCATGTCAAGAGAGCAACTCAGAGAATTGGGTGAAGGGTTGGTAAGGAGTGGTGCTAGGTTTCTATGGATGGTGAAGGATAAGAAAGTTGATAGAGAGGATGAAGAAGACTTGGGGGAGATAATTGGAAATGGGTTAAAGGAGAATTTGAGTAAAAAGGGATTGGTGGTAAAGTACTGGCTAAACCAAGAACATATACTAGGGCACCCAGCAGTTGGTGGTTTTTTAAGTCATTGCGGGTGGAATTCAGTGACAGAGGCTATATGGCATGGTGTGCCTATATTGGCATGGCCTCAACATGAAGACCAGAAAATTAATGGTGATATTGTACAGAGGATTGGATTAGGGACTTGGGTGAAGAATTGGGGTTGGGGTGGAGAGAAGGTAGTGAATGGAACAGATATTGCAGAAAGGATTAAGGAGATAATGGAAAATGAATTGCTGAGAGCTCAAGCAATGCATATCAGAGAAGAGGCTAGGAGGGCTGTGGGAGTTGGTGGCAGTTCTACAAAGGGGCTAATGGAATTCATTGCGACGTGGAAGAAGCTTTGAAGTCATGAAGTTTCTATATCATAGATTTGTCTTGTTCAATTGACTGACATGGCAAGCTTTGTGGCGGTGATATGAAAAGAAATACATCCAATGGAGGTGAATAATAAAGGATAATTGCTCTGCCTAGTTTATGGACTAAGCTGTACACTTTGTTTAAATAACTACAAACAGGTAATAAACAGATAATTAAAGAGAAAAACAAGATTCATATTCAATCATAATCTCAGAGAACAAGACAACAAAATTTCTGCCCTTTTCTTTTTTAAAACAAAATAGTCAAAAGAGATTTCGGCCAAAAAAAAAATAATAAAAAAATAAAAAAATAGTCAATAGAGAGGATGTTCTCTTACTATTACAATCTATGTGTGTGTTGTGTGTGTTCATTTATACAATCACAATCTGTGTTAATCAGGTGAAAGTATTATTCTATTTCCTAGAGCTTCAATGAAGCCTGCACAAGCTAAGCAGAGAGAGTTCTTTTTGAAATGACTTCAAAAGAAATACCGTTTTGTTGGAGACGTTCTTGCAGATCTGTAGGGCCAAATACAATCCCTGGAGGGAAAACTCCTCCCTTCGGTAGGTTGTTGCGTTTGCTCAGGAGGATAAGAGCACATTGAACTAAGATTATTGGGGTGGTCAAATAGCCAATCTCAGGTCCCACTAGTCTTGTTAATATTTCCATGTCAGGTTTCCTGGTTGCCTCTGAAACTTTATTTATATCACTAAAACCACGTCCGACAAACCACATCTTGAAGGTAGCACTCCTCACCTCATCCTCAGAGGGACCCTTTTTCTTGAACCATCCAAGGCTAAAAATTGACGGAAATTTTAAGAGAAGCCACCTTCCAATAGCATTTCTACCCAACAGCCCGATGAACATGCCAACTGTTATGAACCGAAAGACGCCTAATAGAGTTTTAGTGCCTATCTTCACCCCAAAATGGGCAGGCTTTACAACTGACCAGAAAGCCTCTCTCTTTTCAATGTGTTCAGCACTCTCATTAACCCCAGGAAGACCATGGGGGTTTTCTGTCAGAGTTGCAAGAGTTCTTCGAACAACGATAGAATCTGCTGTTGGTAGCTTTACAGCCCAAAGGCCAATCTCCTTTTGGTGATCGATCGTAGGTCCTTTGGGAGGCAAGGGACCAGGAATCTGAAAACATGCACATAAAATTAACATCATTAACTTCATGGTCCAACTAGGAAGACAAACAAATATCTTACGAAAGTTCTTGTTGATCTGAAAGCTAGCAACATATCTAGGTCCATAAAATAATAAAGGAAATGAGTGTCTATTTTATTCAAATAGAGCAGCCAATACACTGCAGAACTAAATATATAACTGAGGAACCATAATTTGACAAATTTTGAAAGCATGAAAAATCAGTCAATCTTGACAAAAAGACATTAAGAATGTGATATTACGGACAATTTAAGAATACAATTCGTTTCATTTCAGAAATCCTAAGTGGACAGCAAGACTTTACAATAGAAGAGATTGCCAGGATTATGCTTATAAAAAATTTTACCCTCCACTTGCAACAATTTCACAACAAACATTTAGATATTTTGTTCATCATGGTATTTCAACTTGGTTTTCAAATAATAAAACAGTGACAATGAGAGAATTTGCCACTGATTTTTCTCCCATTTCCTCACTAAAAAGATTTGAAACTAAGACCACCCAAAGGAAAAGAAACTCTTCACCACCTAGTTCAACCATAGAGGCAACCTATGAAATTCAATGTTAACATTGAGAAATTAAAAAATCACGTATTAATAAATTGGGCTCCTATGGGCATGCTATCGGCTAATATCATTTAATTCAACCATTATAGATGAAGCTATGGCCACTATTGGCAGTCCTGCCACTTTCTTGTCACGAATGTCAATTTCAACTCCGCCAGCAACAAGCACCACCACTGCTGAAACCATAAGTCCATAACTAATGCTAGTGTGCTACAATCAGCAAAATGCTGCTACTATGACTAACATCAGCATATACAGCACCTTTGAGCATTCTTATGTCCTTAATAATCATTCATCTATAATGCACAAAAATAAAAAAGATATCTCATGTAATGATCATGGATAAGCAACCAGCTTATATTATTATCAATTCCTAACTAGTATTTGCACAAAATCCCATAAATTAAAATAGAACAACTCCTTACCACTGGCCTTGCTCTTTTAGGTCTTGACCGTCTCAATTCCTGCAACTTGTCCATATTGGCCACTCCCAAAACTGCAGATTCATATGTTCCAAAGTTCCCAACAATCGTTTTATCTGACTCCAAGCTCAAATAGGCCTCAATTTGGTTTGGCACAGCCGGGTTCACCCATTGCCTGGAATTAAAAATCCAACCCAATTCAGCAGGAACTGAATCAAACCCACATGCCGAAACCACTAAAGAACCAGTCTCCATCGCCTTCTCATGATAATTGACCTCCATTCTCTCCATGAACTCAGGCTCCCCACAAATATCCAAGTAATCACACCTAAAACAAACATACATTTACATTAAAAATGATAAAGAATCAATAAAGTTAAGAACTTGAATAAAGTTCACAACCATACCCAGTCTCAGAACAGACAGCAACAACAGGATCACCATGGAGGCGAAAGGGGCCAACGCAATTGAGAATGAGCTTGGTTTGGGTGCAGAGGTGGCGAATTGAAGCAGGATCGGTGATGTCGACGGTGAGAATGGGGATTTGAGGAGGTAGGTTTGGGTGGGCAGCCCAATCGAGGGCTTGGGCTAGTTTAGTGGGGTTACGGCCAGCTAGAGCTAGAGTTTTGAGGGGCGAAGAAGGGGAATTGAGGAACTTGAGAGCTTCTTTGACTACATATTTGCCTGTGAAGCCTGAGGCTCCCAGGATTATCAGGTCATAAAATTGAGATAGGTTCTGACTTTCCATGTTTGAATACTGAGATTGTGAAGAGTTGGGATTTGGGATTTGGAATTGGAATAGGGTTTTCGATTTTGGGTATATAAATGTGTGCCAGTTAGTAATTCACATGTGAAATAAAATTTGCCAATTCTTCTTACATTTTTTTAGAAGTTAATTATGGGATGTTAAATACACTTCATTTTATTTATTAAATAATTATTCATAATTTTTTAAATTACAATATCATATATTGCTATTAATTATATATATAATATTTTAAAATTATAATTTATAAACATTGTTTTTTAAAATAAATTTAAATTTCATTAATTTTCAGTTACTGAATACAAATTTCAATAATAAAAAAAAAAAACTGATTCGCAGATTGCAAATGTTTAATAAAACATACAACTATCATATAGTTGATAAATCACTTTCTCTTTTACGAGCATCTGAAACGCAACATAAACACCATTAATACTGTAATATAATGAAAATGCAAAAATATAAATATAAAGCCTAATTACTTCAAAAATTCCAAACTATATATTATTTAACAATTTTATTCCATTCTTTTAGTTTTTTCATACAAATACTTATACTTTAAATTTTTTAACAATTTTATTATATTTTTTTTAGACTTTTCACACAAATTTTTATACTTCAATTTTTTAAATAATTTTATCTCATTCTTTTAGATTTTTCACACAAATATCTATATATTTAATTTTTCTAAAATACAATCTAACGATAGAAAATGTAAAAACACGGTAATTTTACATGAATAACATCATTTACTATCTCAATTGATACCGAAAGAACTTTCTACTTGAGTTTCCTAACTCCAAAACATTAATAATTCAATATTGTCATGTCTGCACACAGTATTGGACATTGAAGCAACGAAATCAAAGCTCTACACTGGTTAGATCCTTAAGATATTATGACAAAAATTTGAGATTTACTTAAACACACCGTTTTAGGTGTGCTAGATGAGTCAGCAATATTTTATTGACTATTTTTTTTCGTTTTACACAAAAATTAAACATCAGCAATAATCACCATATTTTTTTATTTTCCGTCACCGAATTGTATTTTAGAAAAAAAAATTAAAGTAAAGACATTTGTGTGAAAAATCTAAAAAAATGAGATAAAATTGTTATAAAATTTGAAGTATAGGTATTTGTGTGAAAATTTTGAAATAATAGAATAAAATTATTAAAAAATTTGAAATATAAGCATTTATGTGAAAAATCTGAAAAAATAAGATAAAATTATTAAACATCGTATAATTTAAAATTTTTCAAGTAATTAAGTCTAAATATAACAACCTATGCACCTGCTTGCTTAACATGTTAGCTTCTTTTTTTTTTTTTTTTTTCCGAATAAAATCAAATTCATAGATTAGAAAAGGATAATACATCTAGATTATACAATAATGTACTCAGCTCACCAAAATGGGAATAGATTCCACATAAAAAAAAATGCATTTATTTGAAAGTGGTTTATATAGTACAACTAATTATCATCTAAATAATTTCGGTTAATCATTTTGAATCATTTATTTAGAGGGTTTTGTTTTTATCAATTCTATTATAATTCATGTGCAAAGCACGTGGTGGAAAAAATAGTTTGTCCCAATTTCCTTTTTTTTTTTTTTTTTTTTTTTCCAAGCATTCAATAAGAAAAAATCGAGTTTAAATTTATTGTTCAGGTGAATATGTATATTACCGTTAGGTTATGTTTTAATTTGCTCAAACCCTTTTTTTATTCTTTAAATTTGATATCAATAGTCTATTGTGAAAAGGGTTTAATTTTTTTAATTTGATATCAATAATTTATCATTAACTGTATTTGATTGAAATGGATTTTATACCACATGAAAATTGGTATATATGATGATATATAAAAAGAAAAACTTATAATAATCCAATCGCATCATTTAGTGTGAGACTTACAAATCATATTTCTATTTCACTTTGTTGCCAATGGTTAAATTTAAAATAAATCGAAATAAACAGTATTCGATATACAATGGTATAATATGTTGAGGTGATAAATAATAAAAGAAATGTCAGCTGCACATGGAATTGTTTGCATTTAACCCTCTGAACAATACAGTTTCAAGATAGATCACACTGCATTTTTATTAAACTTTAGACTCTAGAATCATAACAGGAAAGATAATTTAAAAATTTAAACCACTTGTGATGAGACAAATTACAGTGCAATTACTTGTAATAGTTTTGATTATAGACACCCAAGAAATGTAACAAATCGAAATATTGAAGGCATCAACGATGATTCTGATAATGAAAAATGAACAACTCAGTTGTAAATTTAAGAAATCTAGACCTATTCCTGCCTCCTTATTTAGCTCAATTAGACTGTATCCATGAGTCCTTCTCAGCCCTGCTCCCAAATAATCTTCTTTTTAGTATTAACAATAATTTAATGTTTACATTACATATATGCTACAATACATTAATAAAAATAAAATTTATTATTTTCTACAACTAAATGCAGTAATAGACTGCCAAAATAGCTGTTGGTAAATCTTACAAAAAAAAAAACAATAATTATGGTATTTATAATATTATATCATAATAATGACAGATTATTACAACTATAAGGAGTTGGCTGCAGAGAACTAAGGTGCTGCTGGCTGCTACTAAACTGCAGAATTACCAAAGCTACAGAGTTAAAACACACAGCAAAACTGCAGAATTTCTAATCTAAGCATTTTACAACTAATATAGTTTGTTAGTATAGTTAGGTGGTGTTTGGTAAAACTGAAAATTAAGTGCTGAAAATTTAAGTGTTGAATTTTAAGTGCTGAATAATATAAGTGATATAGTTTTTAAAATGTAAATTATTTAAAAATTTAATCATTTATTGTATTCAGTAGAAATTTTAAGTTAAATATTTTAACTTACTATTTTAAGTAGTTTTTGAGTTAATTGAAAACGTTAAGTTGAAATTATTTTATATTATCAAATCATCTTAAAATTAATAAGTGCTGAAAATATTAAATTAAGTAATAAGTTGAATTATCAAACACATTGTATGAAATAAATCTATGCATTTTGTATAGGCAAAAAATTTCCTGCAATAAGAGACAATAATAAAAACTTAAAAAAATATAAAATTAATTTTAAATCTATTTTTAAAAAAACAAACATAAAATATAACGGATTTTCGTATTAAAAGGTTTTATATATAAATTAGATGAAGGATATATAAATTAGATGAAGGAAATGTTTACTCAACGGAGACAATCCTTTTCATATCTCCAGTCCCAAGTATTTCAAAACCAATACCCTTTTAAGTGTTCTCATGGATCGATTGCCGGTTTGACTTAGAAAATTGAATCCGTTCGATTTTGTTTTTTGATATTTGGGTTCTCATATTCTTCTGGCAGCTCCAATCCCATTGTGACGCACCAAATTTCTTTGTTATTAGACTATATCAAAACTTCTAAATTTTGAATCTTTTCAATTTCGGGTGTGGGTTCTATTGGCCTTTCTGGTAAGACGATGACGAGATGCGTTTAGATGATGGTTTCGGTAGCAAGTAACCACTAGTGCTAAATTGTTAAGGGAGCGTTGCGGTGGATGACTTAGTTTGGTTTTGGGTTTTTTATTTGTGCAATTTTTTCAGCAAAACAGAGTTGTTAGAGCTTTAATGGGGGAGAGAGGGAGAGAGAGAGTAGGATTGAATGGCAGAAAATAAATAAATAAAATAATTCAAATATGAACAAAAATAATATTTTTTTTTTCCAACTTTGATCAATAGAATGCAATTACAATCAAATGTTCAAATTGAGGTTTAATAACAAAAATCTTAAAAAGCCGGGCAAAAAAAAAAAAAAAAACAATAATCTTAAAAAGGAAGGTACAATTCCCCAACTACATATAATATGGGGTAGATCAACCCATTAGACCTAACAAAACATCACAGAATAGAAACCAAAGATCATCCCACGTGGGATTTGAAACCACATGCTACATAGCATATTTTATAGTTAAAGAACAGCTACAAAATGCCATTCCAAAAGAGGTATAACAGACCATGATATCTCTATTATATTCACCATAGCAAAAATCATGTAACAATAATGAGTCTCTGTTGCAGAGACAGCCAACCGATGGACATTAATGTAAACACAATCTTTAACGTGAACAAAACAAAAGGCTGCAAGAATCCAAGTTGGGCAGAAACTGAAACAAAAAAGAAATAATTTTGTTCTACAAATTTAAAAAAAAAAAAACTGATATTATTGATAGCATTAATAATATGTTGATTCAATTCCTACTAATTCATCTTAATA
Organism: Vernicia montana; assembly: GCA_949750685.1. NCBI lineage: Eukaryota > Viridiplantae > Streptophyta > Magnoliopsida > Malpighiales > Euphorbiaceae > Vernicia > Vernicia montana. The sequence continues at coordinate 18,453 of CATKHJ011142269.1, forward strand.
CAAAGGATAAAAGCCAGATATGACTATAAAGCATCATAAAATGATTATATGCTACCATAAGAGTTCCGAACATGCTAAAAAAAGTTTATATAAAACTATGGAAATTAAGAATCTTGAGTCATTGTGAATTTCATTACCAAACAACCTTTGACTCACTAAGACAATCCATTTTCCTTTAACAAGTATATATGGTAATAGAAAGTGTAGAGAAGAGAGAACAATCACTACCTTGACCTTAGAGCCAGTTGCATGAAAGCACAAGTGCACTCATCCTAGCTCCAACTCAGCTTGCTGAAAAGCCATAACTGGCATCGTTGGTTTGGGATCTGGTAGCCTACCCTTGAAAACTATTGCCATGCACTTCCTGGTCCACCTGTTGTAGCTTGAGCCTCGGCAAGAGAGACAGCCATAGCCAGCATCATCTGCTCCTCAAAACTCTCAGGAATAATGGGTCCAGAGTTATTTTGAAATCTCTCCCCAATTTCATCTGCTGCTGCTGCTGCTGGTGGCAATAAACCAGAAATTACACCAGTGTCTTCTGTTGTGTCAGAGCTTGCATAACTAGTCCCTGCTTCAGCAGCATCTGATCCTCGATCTGCAGCCCATTCCCCATCCTCTCTTGCCATTGCCATTCTGCAATTTGGTGAGATATTGCTGGAACTCTGTGTAGGGGGATAATTCTCTGCATCCTGATCCAGCCTGTTGTAAAAGCTACTATTGCCAGGAAGCATGTTACTTGTTGAAGTGTTCCCATTATCATTATGAACAAAGGATTCCCCACCCATCTGCTGACGCTCAGCAAGGGCGGCAATTGCACAAGCAAGACCCCCAGAAGGGGATGATGACGATCCAGTCAACGGAGCCATTGGCTGTGAAGCATAATGACCAACAGCATAATTTTCAGATGAAATAGCATCAACATAAACTGGATTTTTCTGTCTCCCATTCTCCTGCATTATCATTTTTGTCAAATTCAAAAATAACTTAATCAGTTGTGGAAGTCCAAGGGAAAGAAAACTGAAATCAATCTTCCCATAACAAAATCAAGAATCAGTTCAGTAACTACAATAACATTAAAATAAATAAAGCAATAATAATAATCAGAAGAAGAAGAATAATATGCAAATACCAGAAACCATATGCAAATGTGTCAGCATGATACCACTTTACCAATAAACCAAAAACAAAAAAAAAAAGATCTTGGTTTGGTGGTTTACTAGGACAAAACTAAAATTGAAGATGATTAATATCAACAATATGCAAAAGCAGACTCCTAATACCACTTCACCACTAAATCAAAAAATATATAAATAAATAAATAAGTGGTTTACCAAGACATAAAGTTGAAGATGGTTTATGTTGAAAATATTACCATGTACATAAACATTACCATGTGTATCATAAATGTGCATGAAAAATAATAGTTTTTTGTACCTTAAAAAATTGTCCTACAATTTCATGAGAAACAATATGGTAGTAAGGGACAGCAGTGGAGCAGGGATTCCTCATTCCCTGCAGGGATCCACCCTGAACTAGGCAGGAAATCCCCATCGGTTGGGGGCAGGGGGCAGTGGCGCAGCTGCTTTATGTTGAGTGGGTCAATTGACCTCACTCAACTTTCAAAACATTTAAAAGTTGCATATAAATTTAGTGTATTTATATTATTGACCCCACTAAAAATTATATATCCACACCATTAAAATTTGAATTTTACCTCACTAAATTTTAGTTTTTGAAGATTTACTCCATTAATTTACTTTATTTGTAGCCTACTTCTTTCGCCATTAGATAAACTTCTAATAAATTATATAAAAGTGATAATTTACAAAGTATGGTTTACTTTGTTAATGACCATAAAATTTTATAACAAGTATAAACTCATTTCCAACTTCTGAATTCTCTGAGTTTTGTTTATTAAGCCTATATTTTTTAATTATATATTACTAAATCCATAAATTTTCGGTTCAAGAATATTGAATATTTATTTAAAGATAAAATAAAATAAAAATATTCATTAAAAATGATTTTAAAAATTTTAATAATTCCATTGCTTTTTAAAGTTTACATGAAATATATGATTTTATTAATTATATGTATGTATATTTTTTATAACTCTAAATTAAAATCCTAGCTCAGTCTTTGGCAGGGGCGAAGGCATGGATGAGGGGAGGGGTGGATCCCTAACCCTCCCCCATAGCAAACCAAACATATTTGCATTTTTATATAAATATTTATTGAGTTTAATAGGTATATATGTTAACAGATATTTTTTGTATAATTATAAATCTAATATTTATTTTTACTGAGTAGTACTTTAATATTTATTTTTACTGAGTAGTACTTTTAATATTTATTTTTACTGAGCAGTACTTTAATATTTATTTATAATTTAAAGTAATTCAAATGGCTTACTGGTCAAATTTACCCCAATCTTTTCGTGCTTTTTTAATTGTACAATATACTTTTCTTTTAGTCAATTGTACTCTAATTTCAAAACCTATTATCAATTATACCCAAATCGAAATCGAAAGAATTTTTTTTTTATATTTTCTCATTAATTAGAAGTGCAAAAGTCAAATTGTTTTTACACTTATTATACCATATTGTCAATTTAATTCTTGAATTTCAATTGGAGTTAATGAGGCTCTTTACCTTTATGAATTTGGTTGATTGAGCCATTAGTTTGATAAATAGTAGCTTACTAAATTCGTAAAGTTGGACAGCCCAGTTAACTTCAACCAAAATTCATGGATTAAATAGAAAATATAATATAATAAGCTCAAAAGCCACTTTGACTTTTGCCCTTCTATTTAATATGAAAATTATATTAACCTTTTTTCCAATTTTGAAATGAGGTACAATTAACACTAAGTTTTCAAATTATACAATTGACACAAAAAGTATAGGGTACAATTGAAAAAACACGGAAACATTTTTGTAAATTTGACCATTAGGCCTAATTAAAACTAAAAAATATATTACATAAAAAAGAGGGAAAAAATATTATATCAAGCAAAGAATGGATGTCCCTGCAAGGGTGGGGAATAGGGATCCCCGTGGGCCTTGAAAACTTTTCATTTATCAACATATTGCATTCTAATAAGAGGAAATTACACCAAATACACCTTTTTTAATTTTTTTTTCAAAAATACCCTTTTATTTTTTCAGGTTTTTAAAAATGCCCATTTTTTTTTTTTGTATACTTATAATATATTTGTGATATACCTTTGATATACTTTTGATATATTTTTGATATACTTATGATATACCTTTAAAAATGGGGAATTTTTGAAATAGAAAATTTAATAAATGTATTTTTGAAGGAAAAAAAAAAGGCATGTATGAGAATATTTTATCTTTTTAGGGTATTTGTCTACAAACCCCTTGTAATAATGATATTTTAATCTAATATATATGTTTTTATAAATCTTTGGTAATAAAACTGTAGAGAAAAGGATTGTCTTGGATTCCTTTGGTAAACTGGTAAATCCTTCCATACCACCTTATTTGTCATTCCCAAGACTATTCATATCAATGTTCTAATGAAATTTGAAAAGCTAAAGTGCCACTCGTAAGTAAGAGCTTCAGTTTGATGTGAAGTTCTTCAGAAGGTAAATACTAAAGAGCTTTTGCAAGAAAAAAATAAAGCCTAATGAGTTTTATCTCTTGATTGGTGGGTTATGTTATAAGCATGGTGAGACTCGTTCTTACTTCTACATTATGAATGGCTTTGGCAATATGGAATGGCCTTTTTAACTTATTTTAAGAATTTTGGGTGTATCCAAAATCATTGGAGACTTTCATAAGTTAAAAATGGGGAGGCTTTGTTGATAGAAAAGATACCAAAATTCTTAGGAATAGTACCTTTTCTTGCAATTATAAGGAGTCTTTGGATGGAGAGACATGCACATAACTTAAAAAAGCAAAGCATGTCTATTAATTTGGCTGGGGTACAAGGTGTTTGGGGGCTTCTGTGGGCTTATGCATTCAGAGCTTTTAGAGGACTCTCTTTCAAAGGTTATCTAACTCAAATGGAGGGCATTACTTTTTTAGCTTGTGTTTAAGTTTCTTAATGCAATTGTCTTTAAATTTAAATAGGAGGATTCCTTGTCCTCCATGATGTACACTCTTCTCTTCCTCTGTCAATAAATTTTTCTTATATAAAATATATATATATATATATAATAGAGTTCATGTGAAATCAACATATACTTAAAAAAACATGGGGAAAAAACTTTGGAAAAAGAGATGCAAAGTAATGCATTAATTGATTTTTTTTTTCTTTGCCTTTACTTTGCATTACTTAATACTTATATAATTTCATATCTTAATTATTTTTATTTTATATTTTTATTAGAATATAGATGAACTGAGTTATCATTAACTTTATGGAGATCTAGATGACAATGAATGCGAGGTTTTCAAAAAAGTTTTCGAAAAATTTAGATCTAGCAAATTAATGCATTAGATTTGTAGGTCCATCATAGATAAAGCATAGACCACATGTTTTAACAACAAATTTGCAAATGCAAGTGCACAACAAATTAAAAAAGTCTCAAAATTAACCCACTTTTGATTTTTACCTTGTTACCCAGTAAAATCAAGCATTAATTTCAAGTAGTGAGATTTTTGAAGGATTCAAGTTGAAGGAAAACCCAAAATGGAGACTTTATGTGTCAAAAATACAAGTAAGACCCTTTGGCAATAATAGAATATGAAATTACTGGGGATGTCCAATGCCCCACCCCCAAAAAAAATAATAATAACAACAACAACAACTAATAGGGTAAAAGAGTTGGAAAATAACTGGAATTGGAGAATGTGTTTTTAAGGTTTCTTGATCATTATAGGACGATATTTAGAAATTTCACATAACTAAGAACATAGAAAACAAAAGAAAGAACAAATTATGAATTCCATTACTAATTTAATATTGAATTGATGTATGTGTATATATATAGATACAAGAAGCTTTTTATAATTGACTAGTATGGTAATCATCTAATATTTGAGAGAGGATTGGGGACATTATTCATTCCAATTAATTGATTGACTAGAAAAAGATAGCATATTGTACATATATTGCCATCCTAAGATTTGCAATATGATTTTCCTTAATCAGTTGGTTGACTAGGGAAAAATTGAATTCTACATATATATGGTAATTATCTTTTTTTAAGAGATACACGGTAATCATCTTAAGATTTAGGATAAGAGGAAGATTGAATTCTGAACATATACAGTAATCACCCTAAAATTTGGGAGACAATCAGCGACATGATTTGCCCCAATCAATTGGAATTGCTATTTACTTCCCCTTTTTTGGGGTCTGAAAGTGAAAAAGTAGCAAAGGCATGCCTAGGAGCACGCCTCAATAACATCACTCGCCTCTCAAGGTTTGAGGTGAGAGGCTTGTGCCTGAGTTGTGCCTTTTAACAACTATGGAATCACCCAAACGAGATGTAAAGTACTAGGAATTCAAGGAATATGTGAATGAGGGGGAAGCTCTATTTATTCGAAAAAGTATCAACACTACTGAGGTTAAAGAATATGACTAGCTACGTGAAATAAATATATTAGAAATCAAGTAATTTATTTGGACCTAGAAATATAAGCCAAGAATAGAAGTGGTCTCAACTAGCATTTGGATTATCATAGGACTAATGCAAGTGAAAGTATCAACAAGATACTAAGAAGCCACAATAGGAATAACATAAACATCTTTCTCTATGAATGGTTAACATTCTTATTCGTCAAGTCATTCAACAACATGATACATGGCGTTCAAGGATAAGATGATGCCATTCTAACCAACTTTTGCAAACTAGGGACTTTCAATTTGATTGTGTTAGAGATTCAAAGCCTCAAATTTGTAGTCAATCTCATGTGTATATTGTTGCTAACCAATTAAGAATATTTACCTGAATAGAAAGCCAAATAGCCTCCATAACCATAATGTCTTCAAGATCCAAGTCAAATTCATCATCCCTACGATTTCATGGAATTTGATATGTCATAGTTAGAATAATGTAACAAAATCATACCAATTCACAATAATTAATTAAGCTAAACAAGAAGCGGAACTCAAAGCTTCATCATGTGAGTATGCTACTTAAAGGCTTGACAAGAAACAAATCCTTAAAATCATTAACAAACAAAACAAAAGAGGTTATTTTGAAGCAGGTATAAGTTAGCAACAAGACAATTTTTACGTATATTACTATTATGCTTCTAATCCTTTCTCTATCAAAATCTTATACGCCAATAAAAGGCCATTGCCAAATTATTGTCCCTCCAAAATGGGGTCCTGCAAGGAAAAACATTCCATTACCAAATTAACTTAAGCTACTTTCAAGAATCAAATCTGCACCCTTTTGGTTGCAAATTGCAACTTAAAACATTTGCCATGGCATTTTAAACAATGGTCCTTTTATGCATCATCATAAAGAAAAAGAAAGCAACTTTAGCAAGGTGGTTGAAACTTTAGCAAAAGAAAGACTAAGCAAGTTGTGTGCTTAGTGAGCTACGCTTGAGGTTGAAACTTAAGGAAGTTGGAAAACAGTAGCGTCACTAGTTTTCTTTTCATTGCTATTTCTTTTTTCATAACTTTATGTTGACACTGTAGTCCTCTTTTCTTCCTTTTCTTGTACTGTAATGAGACCACAATTCAATTCTTTCACCATATTATTTCAAACTCCAAAATTACAAATCCCATGGTACTGACTTTCAGTAACTCCAACAAAACTCTAATTTTATCATATTTTTATTTCACAGAGAATCTAACATTAATTAAATGGAAAGAATATCTCGTCGATTGTAATTTCATGTTGAATACCTACATAAACAAGCTCCATTAACTTGTAATATGCCTAAAACAGGCTAGAAGAAGAAATAAACATCTTCAATTAATACAAAAATCCATTTTTGAGTAATAGTACAAAATTTGATGGATAGAGCAATCATAAAGAACCCTTCAAGATCCAAGACAAACAAGGAATTCCAGACTTTGAAGAAGTTTTTAAATAGCAAAACATTTTATCTTCCAATTGATTTTTCTTAATATATATACTATTTGCACATTTAAAGGCCCAATAGTAAACACAAGAACACATCACAAACCCTGACAGTTACCTTATAAATAAACACAGTATACCTGTTCAGTCTATGATGAGGAGGATGTCTGACTGAGTATTGAGAAGAAACAATTTCATCACTTTCCACAGTAGAACTAAATGATTGAACTGGAAACAAGAGGGGTAGAGGAAGAAGAAAAGTTGTGGAGCCACAATATTACAGAAACATATACAAAAAGATGAAATCTGAATTTTAAAGAAGAGATACCTGCAATGGAGCCACATTCAACCTCCCCTGGTACAACACTGGTACTTGAAGAACTTTCTAGTCTTTTCTGCATTCTCTCTTCTTCATCTTTAAGTTCCTGCTTCCGCATCCTGATTTTTGCTTCTATAACGCGTTGTTCTTCCTGCAGAATTTGAAGATATGAATATTTCACACAACACCAGCCACTGAAAAGAAAACAAAAAGTAATGTTCACTATGGCTAACCGAATCTTACAATTTGCTCAATGCCTTTTTCCTCCTTTGTTTTCACCCCTCTATACTCCACAGCATAATTTGAGGTTTTGCAAAAAGGACATCTGATAATGTTAAAGAATCACAAGTGTGGGAAAGATGGATCCCGAAAGGAAAGATCATTGTTGTCAAATTGGAAAAAATGTGCAAATAAATATAAAAATCTTCCAATGTAGGATACTGAGTAGGGCGAGTTGAATTAGGATTTTTCATCTGCAGAAAACACTCTGGTGCAAAGAAAAATCAAATTGCATATAGAACATTAACAACAACATATGTAATTTGCAAAACTTATTGATAAATTACCTGTACAAATGCCCTTCATGCAACATCGTGATCGATTGAGACTTGGGTAATACTGTGACCAAAAAAAAAAAGATCCGGATTGGTCACACATACCAAAAGATATGCAAAATTCAAGTACTGTTGAAATGAATCTCAGACAAGCTAATTCTTTTTTTCCCCTCAACCAACAAGAAACCATTGAGAAAGAGCATAAAAACTGATATCTTAAAATTCTATGCTCTAACTTGAAACAAAAATAGTAAAAAAATTTGACCGAATATTGGATTGGTCAAGGGAAGCAAAGGAAAAAGAAAATCAAAAACACTTATTTTACAAAGAATTAATTTTTTCTGATTCCTTTTTTCTTAATTTTCCATGCAACCAAACACAGTCAAGAAATGAGAGAGAAATTCCAAAAAAAATAATAATAATAAAAGAATGAGAGACATTGATAGAGTGATACAGACCAAGAAGCAAATGGGGCATTCTTCATGATCATCGCAGCATTCCTCATCCCCAGGATAACATGGTGCAAGCTTCGATTCAAGAATGAGCTTTCTTAGCTTCTTATGGTCCACATCTTTGTGAACATAGAGCCCTTGTGGCCTCGTATACCTCTCATCTACAACTTGTCTCCTCCTTCCCAGCTTATTACCCATCCACAATTCAGACAGATTTCTTCTTTGTTCTTTTGTCTTAGTTTACTCTTTTGAGTGGCAAAAGCAATTCAATCATAACAAAGAAAAAGAACAAAACTCCTTCAATTACTCAACACATTTTGCAATTGAATCAGCAACAGATACAATAAATACAAATTACATACTATATCTAAAACCCTAATTTATGTACAACATCAACAGTCAACACACCAGACTATGCGTTCCATTCAACTGAATTTGGCATCAACACAATTAGCCAAAAAATCCTGCATAAAAAGCAATTAAAATTACCAATCAAAAGCAGAAAAACCCTAACTGTTACAGAAATTCAATAACAAACACCATTAAAGTCCATAATTCAGAGCTGAATTGGCTACTACAATTGGCCGCCGACAGAGAACATTTCCAAATACCTAAAAGCAAATTGAAACAGTGACAGTGTTGTTGGTTCAATGATTAAAACAAGAAGAAGAAATGAAATCAATGAACCTTGAAATCGTTGAAGAAGCAATTGTCCAATGAAGATGAGAGATTTTGGGAACCAAATCAGAAGTTTCTTTTTTATCCTTCTCCTGCTTTCTCTTCTTTGTTCGTTTTAATTAATTATACTTTTATATTATAGAGGAGATATGATTTGTCTGTTGTTTGGTTTTTGTTTTATTTTTTCTTCCTTTTCTTTGGAAAAGTTTTCCTGTCACGCCCGCTAAGCATATTGTGGGTAGCGGGCAAATAAAAAAAATGAAGGGTCCCACTTGTTTGTAAAAGCCAAAACTGTTGTACAAAATTTACGGGAGAAGTATGGTATACAGTATAGTAGAAATACGTGATAGTATGAAGGATATTTTAGGAACATTTTATCTTTTGGATTAGGACCAATATTTTTAAATTCGGTTATAATTCAGTGAAGTAAGAGAGTAACGTATTAGAAATTCAAACGAAATCAAATTATAATTAAATTGAAATTTAAAATAATATTTATTATTTATATATTAAAAATAAATATAATATACATTTAATTAAAATTAATGAATATTATAATAAATTAATTCATTAAGTAATAATTAATAAACATTTTATATTTTTCATTAAATTTACTATTATAAAAAATATATAAAAAAAATAGTTAGTAGTGCAATTTTTCTATAAAAAATTAATAAGGAAAATTAAATATTTTTATTATTTTTTAAAAAAATTATTTGAGTTTTTTTATTTACTCTTTATATATATATATATATATATATATATATATATATATATAATTTAAAAAAATTAATTTGTTACATAAAATAAATAAATATGCACTAATTTGATTTGAAGTATCTAAAGAGAAAAAGTTTTATTTTTGTTAATTTCTTAAGGTTAGAAAAATGAAGAAACGCAACAATTAATAACTCATGGTTCCAGATATAATGCATTTTTTTAACAACCTTTTATTTTGTGCCTTTTATTCATTTAAAAGAAAAGCCAACAAAAGAAACATAGCAATGAATGCAATCTCAAAATTACTCTTAGGGATGGCAATGGGGTGGGGCTGGGGCTGGGGCGGGGGCGGGGGTACCATCCTCCATTTTCATCATCCGCTTTATAAATGGGGACAATTTAATTCCTATTCCCGTTTTTACAGGGATCTCCGTCCCCGCGGAAATCCCCGTTCCCCACTTAATTTTTTTTTTATCTTATCTTAATTCAATTTCTGATGCTTTTATATAGTAGAATTTAATGTATAAAAATTTAAAAATTAGAATTTATTTATATTTAAACTCACAATATATATATAATTGGAGATATTTTGATTATTAGTATTACTTATATATTTTATTAATTTTTTTATACATTACTTATATATATTTACGTGTTACTAATATATTTTTTTATATTTATAAAATTCATAAATAATAGTTGAAAAATAAGAATAAATTTATTTAGAAAATATTAACAGATTCAGACATATAAAGTATCAATCAAATAAAACTAAAATGTAAATACGCCTAATATATTAAAAATGTTCTGCAATTTTATTTAATAAAATTCAGCATATATAAAAGTATTAGAGTACTTAAATAAATTTCTTTAGAGTTGTCATATTGTCATGATGTGAAAGAATTACAAAAAAAAAAAGGTGATAAAATTAAAAATCATTATACATGTGTTTATATATATATATATATATATATATTAAAAATAATTATGTAAATATAGTTTTTATCTAGTTAATATTAAATGAGATATTTTTAATTACATTAAAATCCAACAATTTACTTCTTGTATTGTACTCTTCTCTTTTTTTTTTTTTTTCTTTAACAGTAAGGTGGTATCATGGGTCAGAAATTCTCATTTATGACTTGATCATGAGAATTCATTTATAACTTGACCTCAAAAATCAAGCTTATTCGATAAGGAAAATAGTGAACTCTTTTATCAATCAAATTAACTCTTGTGATTATTATCCCTGTCTTTTTTTAATCTATTAGAAAGCTCAAAGAACTTGAACAATATATGCATAAAATTAAATTAAGGACAACCATAAATAATGGAAATAAAATTTATATGGTTGATCCTTTATTGGGCTATATTAAAAAGGATCAAAATATATAATTAATTCTCTCTAGTGATGGAGATTAATTAATTACAAATATAATATTGGATCATCCTCAAACTAGGTAGAAGAGAAGAGACATTTAAGTTGATACAAAGAATTTACTTGTAATTGCTAGCTGGTTGCTTATTGAGGAGGATGTACATAACCATAGACAGCAAAGAAGGCTTGAATAATAGTGAGGATAAGAAGAATAAGAGCAGCTAAAGCTGACATGAATGCCCATGGACTATCAAAATAAGTATATTTGAATCCTGCCCATGTTACATGCCA
>CATKHJ011142394.1:0-11614 GCA_949750685.1 Vernicia montana
TTTTATCACTCGTAATGCTCTCAATTTTCTTTAGCTTGCTTGTTTTCTTCTTTGTGAATTGCTTTGTAAATGACCACTTATATATAGTGGTGAAGGACTCGATAAGCAAGTGAAAATATATGGTCCTGAATGAGCAATAAAAGTTGTCCATACAAATTGTCTTTGACCACGTCAAACAATTGACATCCATATATATTGCATGGGCAATATGTAATCCACGTCCCTCTCTATATTTAATTCTTTGGTCAATATGCAGCTTATATCCAAAGTTAATTAAGTGATCTTCATGGGTTGGATATAACAATGGCCCAACAATTCAAGACACATTATTAACAAATCTCCACCTTTACTTGAATTTTCTTCAAACACAAAATTAGAAGATATTACTCCACATTCTTCACTTAATCTTGTAGGGGGAACTTAAATACGAGAAATACTAATTAAGTCTAAGCAATGCTTGAACTTGCTTACTAAAAGAGACTTTGTCAACATATCAGCTGGATTATCTGCAGTACCAATTTTCTTAATAGAAATATTACCCTAAGAGTTAATATCATGAACAAAATGATACTTCACATCAATGTGTTTCGTCCACTCATGAAACATCTGATCTTTTGTCAAGTGAATAACACTTTGATTATCACAGTGAACGAAAATTACCTTTTAATTCGAACTAAGCTCACAAAACAAACCTCTTAACCAAATGGCTTCTTTAATAGTCTCGACAACTGCCATGTACTCTGCCTCTGTAGTGGATAATGCTACTGCAGACTATAAAGTAGCTTTCCAACTGATAGCAGTATCACCAAGAGTAAATACATAGCATGTAATAGATCTCCGCTTATCAAGATCACCTGCATAGTCTTAATCAACATAACCAACCACATTTCCCTTGCTCCTTTCAAATTCCAAACAAGAATCAACAGTGCCCCGCAGATATCTCAGAATCCATTTACTGCTTGTCAGTGTTCTTTACCTGGATTAGACATATATTTACTAACAACACTAACTGCATTGCAATATCAAGACGAGTACAAACCATAGCATACATGAGACTACCAACAGCACTGGAGTAGGGAACATGTGACATGTATTCAATATCATTCTTTGACTGTGGTGACATAGCAGCATAAAGTCTAAAATGAGCCGCAAGTGGAGTACTTACAGGTTTAGCGTTTTTTCATACCAAAACGCTCCAAAACTTTTTCAACACAACTTTTTCATCAGTAAGATAAAGTTTTCCTGCAGCTTTATCTCTTTGAATCTCTATACCAAGAATTTCCTTGGTTGCTCCCAAATCTTTCATCTTGAATTCACCACTCAATTCTGATTTTAATTTATTGATTTTAGACATAAGCTTGGCTCCAATCAGTATATCATCAATATAGAACAACAAATACACAAATGAGCCATCTGCAAGTTTTCTAAAATACACACAACTATCATATTGGCTCCTAGAATAGCTGTGGCCAACCATAAAAGAATCAAACCGCATGTACCGTTGTCGAGGAGATAGTTTTAGACCACACAATGATTTCTTCAACAAACAAACATGGTCTTTCTTATCTTCGATCTCAAAACCCTCAGGTTGTTGCATATAGATTGTCTCCTCAAACTCTTCATGCAAGCAAACAGTCTTAACATCCAGTTGTTCCAACTCCAAATTATGCATAGCAAGCAAGACACGAATAGAGTTATGTTTAACAACAGGTGAGAACACATCATTAAAGTCAACTCCATGTACCTGACTGTAGACCTTTGCAACCAACCGTGACTTGTATTTGGCATCTTCAATACCTGGAATACCATCTTTTTTCTTGTAGACCCATTTGCATCCAATAACTTTCTTGTCTTTAGGTGGTTTAACCAAATCCCAAGTTTTATTTTTGTGAAAGGACTCCACCTCTTCCTGCATAGCCATTAACCACTTAACAAAATCATAACAAGAGATAGCCTTTGAATATGTTGAAGGATCACCAATTGCATTATGTCTTCTGCCACAGCTAGTGCAAATGAGACATAATCTGTTAATCTTTAAGGCCTCATCTTCTTTCTTGGTGACTTATGTCTAGCAATAGAGTCTTCTTCTTCACTTTGTGGTATTTCCTCTTCTTCAATAGAGGTAAGGATTTGAATTGGATTTTGTGGAGAGGGTTCATTCTCCACTTCAAACTCCACCTGCTTAAAAGAACTTGGAGCATCTGTATCAGAAGAAACAGAAGTCTCCTTTCCGGGATGTAACATAGCAGATTCATCAAACACAACATCTCTGCTAATTATCAGTTTTGGAGACTTGGGATCAAGACACCATAATCTATATCCTTTTACACCATAAGGATAACCAATAAATATGTACCTTTTGGATTGTGGCTCTAATTTGCCATCATTAACATGTGCATAAGCAGAACAGTCAAACACCTTTAAATCAAAATATTCAGCTGGTTTACCAGACCATACCTCCTCCAAAGTCTTTAAGCCAATTGATGTGGATGGAGAACGATTCACCAAATGACAAGCTGTAGAAGCTGCTTCTGCCCATAAATCTTTAGATAGGCTAGAATTTGATAACATACAACGAACTTTCTCCAAGAGCGTTTTGTTCATACGCTCTGCTACACCATTTTGTTATGGTGTGCCTCTGACTATAAGGTGATGCACAATGCCTTCATTTTTGCAGAATTCATTAAAATCACCTTGACAAAACTCTAAACCATTGTCTGTTCTTAGTCACTTTATTTTTCTTCTAGTATGTTTCTCAACCAAGGCCTTCCATTGCTTGAAGGTGGCAAACACATCATTTTTATGCTTTAGAAAACATAACCATACCTTTCTAGAATAATCATCAATGAAGGTAAGCATATATCGAGCACCACCTTTTGATGGGACACGTGCAAGCACCCAAAGATTTGAATGAATGTAATCTAGAGTATCTTTAGTTCTTGAACTGCAGTACTGAAATTGACTCTTTTTTGCTTGCCGAAAATACAATGCTCATAGAAGTCTAGCTTTGATATACTCTGACCACAGAGAAGTCCTCTTCTGCTTAACTCTGACAGACCTCTTTCACTCATATGTCCCAGCCTCATATGCCATAATCTGGTGACATCTGCGTCTGACAAGGAAGATGTGGACACGGTTGCTGCACCTATAACTGTAGAACCTTTCAAAATATACAATTTGTCAATCTTGTCAGCCTTCATCATGAATAAAGAACCTTTAGCAACCTTCAAAATTCCACCTCTACCAGTAAAATTTGTAGCCATTCGAATCCAAAGTACTTAAAGAGATAAGATTTCTCTTCAAGTTTGGAATATGCCGGACATCTGTCAAAGTTCTGACTACTCCATCATACATCTTGATTTTAACTGTGCTTATTCGAGCAACTTTATAAGCATGGTTGTTGCCCATCAATACAACTCCACTTTGCACCGATTTATATGTGAAGAAATAATTTCTGTTGGGATACATATGGAATGGGCAAGCTGTGTCTAGAATCCATTCATTTCTGGTTTTGGCTCCATCATCACAGACCAAGAGCAGATCACACTGCTCTTGATTTTGAACAACACTGGCTTCAGTGGGTTCTTCTTTCTTCTGATCTTTGTTATGTTGCTTGTTCTTCAACTTAAAGCATTCTAACTTGATATGCCCCTTTTTCTTGCAGTAATTACAAGTCAAATTTTTGTGCCAAGTTTTTGATCTAGACCTTGATTTTTGATTTCTAGAAGAGCTCTTATCTGCAAACCTTCCTCTAACAAGTAGATCTTCTGCTGGGCTGTCATTTCTACTCATTCCAAACTCTTTGTCGATAAGCTCTTTCGAAAATAGAGCTGATTTAACATCCTCTAACTTTAGAGTTTGCAGACTGTAAATTAAAGTATCTCTAAAGTGCTTATAGGATGAAGGTAGTGAGCGAATCAACATAAGAGTTTGATCTTCATCATCATAAGAAATCTTAATATTTTCTAAATCCATAAGGATAGTGGAGAATTCATCAATGTGAGATTTGATAGGTGCACCTGAGTGTGTATAGATGGTGTTTTGCTACCAACTTGGTGGTGAGATTCTTTGTAATATACAAAGATTCAAGCTTGTCCCATAAATCTTTGGCAGTCTTCTCTTGCATGACTTCTCACAATACTTCATTTGACAAGCATAACTGAATGGAAGCAAGGGCCTTATATCAATCTCCTACTTCTTCGCCTCATCCATAGTACTAGGTAATTTATCTTTACCTAGTAGTGTTTGATGCAAACTACTTTGAATCAAGATTGCATGCATCTTGACTTGCCACATGGTGAAACTCATATTTGCAATCAAATTTCTCAATATCAAATTTTGTCGTCGTCATGATGACTGTACACTTGAATAGTGACTGTAGTCTGTGAACAGTACACCATGTAAGTTTTTAGGAAAGAGAGGTGAGTCATAATGGACACACTTAAATACCAAGTCTTTCCTTAGCCAGAACTTTCCTAGACATGCGCTTTCACACTACCACACTTATTTCCAGCTCTGTTTTGATACCAGTTTGTTAGAACAGATGGACGACAAAAGTAAAAGAAATAAAATAGAGACACAAAATTTACGTGGTTCGGCGTAAGCCTACATTTACAGATAAGGGAGGAGTAAAATCCACTAATTAAAATGAAGAGTACAAAATAAATGAAGAATAACACACTCAAGTTCTTGAACCCAAATACACCCAATAAACTCATTTAATACAACAAGCTCATTTAAAATTTGTACCTCACAAGCTCACCATTTTTATTACTCGTAATGCTCTCAATTTTCTTTAGCTTGCTTGTTTTCTTCTCTGTGAATTGCCTTGCAAATGACCACTTATATATAGTGGTGAAGGACTTGATAAGCAGGTTGAAATATATGGTCCTTAATGAGCAACAAAAGTTGTCCATATAAATTTCCTTTGGCCACGTCAAACAATTGATATCCATATATATTGTATGGGCAATATGTAAACCACATCCCTTTCACATATAATTCTTTGGTCAATATGCAACTTATATCCAAAGTTAATTAAGTGATCTTTATAGGCTGGATATAACAATGGGCCAACAATTCAATACACATTATTAACATGTTATTATTTTAATAGATTTTTAAACTAATTTCTCTATCAATATTTTTTTTTTCATACAGAGGCAAGGCAAAAACCTTGAAGAAGACAACAAAGGACCAAACTATCTAGGACACATCCTAGGAAGAGTCACCCCCACTACATCATCCCTTAACTGCTGCAAAAGATCATGAGGAGGAGCTTCAAGGAAATGGTAGCCCAAAGGATAAGAGAAACCAACATTTGCTAGAAAATACGCACATCGGTTCCCTCTCTAAGAGAATGAACAAAACGAACATGCCAATTCTCCTCAGCCATTCTTTGTCAATATTTTTGTAGTAATATAAAAATTTAGATTATTAATCACAAAATTCAATTAAAAAAAAAAGATATGGGAGAATATAAAAATGAAAGCAAGTAAAATGTATCAAAAATATTATCATATCATACTTATTTATTTATTTCTCTTATATTATTTCTAACTTTTTTACATAATTTATTCAAATAAAGTTATTATATATAAAAATTAAAATTAAAAAAGAACTCTTAAATTTTCATATTAAATACCCTATTAATTACCTAATATTTATTTTTAATTATTTTTTAAATACTTAAAATTATATAAAAATTTCAAAAAATTATAAATAAAAAATTTCTCTATATTCATGCTTTAATATAAATATAATAGATTGACTACTTGTCATAAACACTGAATTATTGAATTATTAATTAAATAACATTCTGATTCTATAATTAAATTTAAAATAACAATTTATGATTAAGATATAATTAGATTACTATCCAAAATTATAAGATTCTTGTACCTCACAAGCTCACACGATGCATAAGACAATTTTAATGAAAAATGATACTCTCTCCATCTCAAATTAATAGGCATAATTAATTTTTCACATAGATTAAAAATTAAAGATTAATTTAGTTAAAATCATTAATTTTAAATTTTTTTTTCTTCTAAAAGTACCCTTACAGTAACTCACAATCCAAAAAATTTAATTTCTTGGAACCCAACTCTTGCATTAATAGATATTAATTAATGTATTTTTGAAAATATAAATACAACTAATTTAAATAATGAGTTTATCAATACTAATGTTAAATAAATAAAGATATTTTAGTAAAATATTATTTAAATTATTTTTTTAAAATGAAAATGTATCTATAATTTGATACGCCTATTATATAAAATTTATTTATTAATTTGAGACGGAAGGAATATATAGTAAATGAATTATTATTCATATCATCCCATATAACATGTCACAATCATCGTAACCTTTATGGCAATTGGTATTCATACCTGACTCTAATTTGGATCTTCTGACTTGATTTTGATCAAATATTAAACCCAAAAGCTGAAAATAACATTTTGCTTCTTAAAACCCAAACTTAAACCAATGGCTAAGCCTAAGATTAAGATTCTAAGACATGATTCATGACCTCACCATATACTATCAGAAACTCTCTCTCATCCTCCAATAAGTGCACGACATCTGGCATCCTGTAATAGAAAATGCTAAATACTAAGTCTTGAAGTGGTAAAAGCGCTCTTTGTAAAAAAAAAAAAAAAAAAAAAGCACTGTAACCCACCCCAAAATATAATATACAAAGCAAAGAATAGACTTTAAACTTATCCTTTTAACTTAGATTTAAGGTATGATATGGCTATGGATAATCTAAGCTCCTCCTCTTGCCGTCTGGTTTTTTAAAATAATTTCCTAATTTGTCTTCATTTCCTTCCTCGAGAAGTAAAACCATTCGATCCCAGTAGCGTGTATGTGTATAAAGCTGCATCTAATATTTTATTTATTGCAATTAATAACCAGTTTAGTACCAAGTTATCAACTTTCTTGTGCCTTTCTCTAACGCTTTGGTGTCTTTTTGTGTGCATAGAGAGAAAAAGTTGAGATTTTGTGGTGTGGGTTTTGGAAAATGGCTTCAACTCTGTTACTAGTGGTGGTGTTTGTCCTTGATCTGATTGCTTTTGCACTTGCTGTTGCTGCTGAGCAGAGAAGGAATACTGTGAGTTTTTTCTTTTATTTTGCTCTGTTTTTCTGCCTCTGAATTTTTAATTTTTTTTTTAAAAATAAGTATGTTGTTCTCTTAGATGGGTCCTTTTTGTTGTTTTCTAGATGGGTCCTTAGAGCTGTTGTTGTTTTGTGGGTAAATTACTGCAAATCAAGAAAAAAGTTTTGAATGTTTATTTGCCTATTTCAGTCAGTTGTAGACTTGTAGTACCCTGTTCCTGATATCAATTGATGAAATTTAAGTGTTTGCTAATTCTTGTTTATGTTTGATTTAGTATTAATATGCTTAATTTTACTCTCTATTAATTGATTTTCGATTCAAGGCAGTCTTGAACAGCAGAGAGTAGCTAAGATATAAGCAAGAAGATTCTGATATAGTCTTCTTGAAAGAATTAATTTGAGTGAAAAATCTCCCCATATGATTATTTGATGTTGTTGATTGTAAGATGTTCAGTACTAATTGCGAGAAAGGAGCTTTCTTTCTTTGACATTCACTAACCTGCAAGTATGCTAGGAAGACGTCAAGGTTTAGTACTTCCAATTTAATATGTTAAACCTGCTATGCCTATATGTTAATGCCATGTTTAGTAACATTCACTTTGGAATTCTCATTCCAATTCAAAGTGAACCAAAAGTGTTTTAAGAGTGTACTCTGGGTTCATGTGTCTTTGGTTCTGTCATTGATGTATGTGACCAACGACAACCCCTTGCTTTTGGAGTAGATTATTCATTTTTTGTTATCTCTCTCTATCTCGGGGAAAAGGAGGTTTCGAGAGAGGGTTGGGGGTGTGGGAGAGGAACTTTTGATGTTGGTTCATAAAAGGATTGAATTATATCTCCATATTGTTGATTTCAACTTCAAGGACATGAGCAGGTTGCAGTCAACAGATCGTGCCTTAATATCTATTGCATTGTTGAAGGGCTTGTGCCAAAATATTCTTTTCTTATCTTCTTTTACAGGCAACAGTACAAAAACAAGGAAATCATAATTATTGTCAATATGATTCAGATATTGCAACTGGATTAGGTGTGGGTGCATTGTTGTCCCTTCTGGCTAGTCAAATCCTAATTATGGTGGCAAGTCGATGCTTGTGCTGTGGAAAGGCCATGAGACCTAGCGGGTCTAGAACATGGGCAATTGTTCTATTTATCACCTGCTGGTATGTGCTCTGCGTAGCTTATTAAGAAGACTTTTAATTTTAATACCATTCATAAACCTTGTGGAAAAAAAAACTGGAAGTATTCTATTTCCCATTTGCACTAATTTGCTCTTTGCATTTGTACATCAGGGTATTCTTTTTAATTGCCGAGGTCTGCTTGTTAGCGGGTTCTGTTCGGAATGCCTACCACACCAAGTACTACTTGTCAGAACATTCTCCATCATGCCGAGAACTGAGAAAGGGGATCTTTGGGGCTGGAGCTGCATTCGTGGTCTTTACAGGCATAGTATCAGAGCTTTACTATGTAAGCTATTCTAAGGCAAATAATGGTCAGCCCTCATATAGCAGAGACACCGGGGTGAGAATGGGGAACCTATAACTTGGTAAGTTGGAATGACAAAGCAAGAACTATTTCTGGTGTGTAGCTCATAGTTCAAGTGATCTGCATGTGATGAATGTGAACATTTAAGAGTTAATATTAGTATAAATTTGTTCAGATAGATGGCATTTCATTGAGATTCAAGTGCATGTTAACTTGTCTAGTTATTTTTTTTGGTGGTAGTTGTTTCTTTGTAGTCTACTTGCTCCATTAGCCTACAGTTCAAAGAAACAAGTAGAAATGCTGCAACCAGGGCACTCTTTCACCTCAGTAGAAAGGAAATGATGTCTCTCAATTAATCTTTGTTATTGCAATGTTTTTTCATGAAGAATTTCTAACACTGGAAGAAATCTTGAAGAAATTTAACTTTTTAATTAATTTCCTAAGTTTGCAAAGAAAGAGATTTTAATGCAAATATTGGCATTCAACTTTGCTTGTAACTTGTAAGTGATTTCTCTTAAAACTGTGAAATTGCACTATATGCTGCTGAGATGGGTCAATTTGCCCCGAAATAAAATCTCACTGCACAGGTCATTATTGCCTGAATTGAGGTCTTTTGCATGGTGAGATCAGGGCGGAACCAGAATATTATATTTGGGGGATCAAAATTAATAGGAGAATAAAAAAAAAATAAAAGATTAATTTTTTCTGAATTTTCTAATAATTTTTTATTTGAATAATAATAACTAATTGTATTTTTCATAAAAATATATTTTTAATTAATTAATTTTCCATATTTACAAGATGAGCATTAATTAAATAATTTTAATATTTGAAATAGGGCTGCAAATAATTCAATCCGTTCGCGAATGACTCGGTGTTCGATTCGATAAAAGTTCATTCGCGTTCGGCTCGTTTTATAAATGAATCAAGGTTGAACCTTAATTTAAGACTCAATTAATAAACGAATTGAACTTGAGCAATGCTAAATTCGGCTCAATTAAACTCGCGAACAACTCGATTAATAGGCTCGTGAATAAGCTCGTTTATAATGTATTAATAAATGCATTTATGATTTATGTTTTGTAATTATAAAATTAATAATAATATATGTATACAATTAGTTTTATTAATATTATATTTTATAATTTCATTAAATAGTTGAGAAGAGTTTCATTAAATAGTTTTATTAATTTAAAAAAAAAAAAGAGTTTTTGTTACATAATAATAATAATTATTATTATTATTAGCCTAATAATTTTAGCACTCCAAAAAATATATTTTAACACTCCTATAATTTTTTTAATAATTCAATTTGATTAAGATATATATACTCATAATTTTTTTGGAACATGTAATGCTTAATTTTATGATTAGATTTTTTTTTACTAATTGGATGATTTTGCTTTTATGTTAGTTTGAATATGATTTTCAAGTTCGATTAAAGCTTGAGCTCGAAACGAGTCGAGTTTGAACACGATTTTTAAATTCGAATCCAAGCTCAAGCTCAAAAAAAAAAAAAAACAACCAAGCCGAGCCTGAGCAAGTTAAAGTTCGGCTCGGCTCGGCTCATTTGTAACCCTAATTTAAAATTATTTATAAAAATTTCATTTTAGTGGGATCAATTAAAAAATTATATTAATTATATAAGAATAATATAAAATTTGGAGGAGCCAAAGCTCCTGCCTGTCCTTTGATTACACCACTGGGTGAGATCAATTCTCAAAGTAGGAGAATTTCTTATAGATTCAATCTAAGTAAAAACTACTCTTGTTGACAATAGGGCAATGAGATTTTTTTTTTTCCAGGTTCAGGCAATATAAATTTATTATTTATATTGACTCTTTTTCTCAATTTCTCCTCTGTGTGAGAGTTTATTTTCTTCTAGAGGATCTCCTGTTAGGGCCATCACCAGTGATTCCGGCCATCGGCAAGGATCCTTTTTTTCAATTTCTTTTAATATTTTTTCTCTTTTTTTAGTATGTGAAAATAATTTTTTGTCTAAGGCCTTTAGAGGATCCTTTTATACTACCACCATGTCGGTTGTTTTTCTTATGTTTCGGTGATTTGTGTTGGTGGTTGTGCTTGTACTGATGGTGGTTGATCTTAGGGATGTGGTCGATTGACTCCTCTTTTCTCTTCGAAGGCAAGAGAAGTCTTATGGCAACCTGTGGGATGGGTGTAAGAGAGGATCTGGCAGCCAGCGACATAGTTTTGTGGTTGTTTACTGGGTTGGATAACCATGGCGAGTCGAGTAGCCAGCAATCAAATATCCAATTAGCGCCACTGGATCTAGGCTTTTTTTAGCCCGATTTTACTGTGTTTGTTCATCAATTGGGTCATTTCAAGCTTTTTCAGTGCATAATCCTCATGTTTGTTCTAGTCTCAGACCTGGTCTTCTTGATGTTCCTCCCTCTGGTTTGGTTGCTGGTGACAGCGAGACTGTTCACTGGGGAAGCCGAAGCCTCTGGAGGGAAGGGGGTAGATCAAGGTTACTTTGGTAATTATCAACTTTGTTGGCCTTTGAGCCAGTTATTTGGGCTTAAAACCCATTGTACAAACCCATTTATTGGGTAGTTTTCTTCTTTTGAGATGGACATGTATTGCTCTTATAATATTATACTGTCTTGGGTTTGGTGTCTCATTAATAAATGACTTTTATTTGGGGGAAAAAAAAAAGCAATGTTAATTTATTAAATTCAAGTGAAGGAGCAATTTAAAAGAATAATGGGCGTTGGGGACAAACTTGACAAATCCGATGGAGTAAATCAAACAAATATGAGTACAAGTAGGGGTGACAATTCGTGTTAATGGATTGTGTTTGGATCGGGTTGACTTATACTCATAATAAGATAAGGGTCAACACGAACACGACATGATTAGTTTATCGTGTCAAAAATTTAAACACGAATACAATTCATTAATTACTGGGTAACACGATACGACACGAAAAACACGTTCAAAATTTTAAATTAATTAATTTTTTATTTTAATATTTAAAAATTATCAAATT
>CATKHJ011142529.1:0-16367 GCA_949750685.1 Vernicia montana
TATGCATAGGTGATTATGTGAATAAAACAAAAGAGTGAATGTGGTCTTGAAGTAGAGAAAAATGAAGAGTTCAATTAGTTAAAGTAAGTTGACTTTTAGTCAACTTTGGAGTTCCTTAAGCCAAAATCAACTTCTCCACCATTTTCCTTTCTAATAATCACCAAATAAGTAAATAAAAACATAACTCTACTAAATTACATAAGGCATGGGCCGGCCATTGCTTGATCTTGGGCTTGGAAGTCAAAAAATTCCTTTTAAGGCCCAACCGAGACAATTCCCGAATCATAAAATTTTTTCGTAATTTTCCTTCGATCCTTTTTCACTAGAAAAATTTTAAATCACTTCCTATATCATAATATACACTATTAACATTGATACTTTACTCCTTTCAATCAAATTAAACATATAAAAATTCATACAACATCAAATACCTAAACCGAGCACTTTACACACAACATAAACAAATGCATCGATTCATTCCCATTATAATTACTATAATGTACTATCTATAGAATACATATATTATATATCATTTCATAGCTCAAATGGACTATGAAAATCTCAAGTATTACATAAGAGCTTGTGTGTCCCTTGCATGGATGCATGAACCTTCACGCGTCTGCACTAGGGACGCACAAAGGGGCACGCGTCCTTAACGTGCAGAAAAATTATCGCAACAACCCAAACCTTATTCTGACTCTGTTTTCCACTAGTTTTCAACCTGATTTCCATCCAAATCCACATGATTGCCGTCAAGCATGCAGCTGAGACCAAAATGTACCCATTTTGATTGTTCGGAGTCTGTAGTTCATCAGTTATCTCGATTTCCATGCTAACCTTTTTTTCCAACCTTGTAGGAGAAATTGACTCATGTCCGAGTCAGAGGTACCCCCTATTTTACATATGAGTGGTATTAGACCCTACCAGCCAAGTTTAAGGCCAAGATTGCATGGACTAGCATCGAGCCCTTTATTCAGTCATTGCCTAGGCAAGCCATTTAGGTGGACTGGGGCGCATTATACCCATTGATGCAGTGGTGGATGGATACTACTCACACTTTTAATTTGTCATTCGGGGAGATGACGATCACACCCATGGATTTTGTTGCCTTGACCAGATTGCCTTTCCAAGGTACCCTAGTTTTGTTTGATGATGGCTATACTAGGCCTCCCACTGATGCTAAGGCCGAGTACATTCATACTTTACTCGGTATGACTTCTGACATGTGCTCCCATACTACTTACTCGTATGAGAGCATCCAAAGAGGATGCAACGGGCGAGATCCTTCCACCCTAGAGTAGATTAACCAGATGGTGAGGTGTTTTCTATTGTATATCCTAGGCACCACCATTTTTGTAGATAACTATAACTTTGCAGACTTAAGCCTCTTGAAAGCTCTCCGGGACGTTGGACGAATCCATTCTTTTGCTTGGGGAATTACTGAGCTCATCCATCTCTACTATAGTATGGACCTCAATGTCCGCCTTGCTGAGAAGATAGGCGAGTATTGGCAACTAATAGAGGTATTATCCCGACCTTTTTCTTTACACTTATGTCTCCTCGATTACCCAACCACTCAATTTAGGTAACATCTTTTTATGCCAAATCTGGGCTTATGAGTACGAAGTTCTAGTGAGCCCTCCTGTAGATCCACTAGGAGATAATGAAGATCCCTTTCCCTAGTCAAACAAATAGGGCCTCAGCCGTATGGTTACAGTGTATAGTCGTGAGGTGCATCGGCATTAGGATTGGCTTAACGACCTAATTGCTGAAAAGGTAAACATAAAACTTGGTTAGTTCTAAATGAAATTCATTGAGTTGGGATACTCACCTTGCTCTTTTACATATCATTATTGCTCCATGGGTGCCACTTGAGAGGTGCCTGGATTATGTGATTAGAACTGGAGGCCTGACGGGGCCAGAGGCAACTGCTTTGGTGTGCTACTCATCAAATGTGGTATCTCGGAGAGCGTGTGTACCTGTGGGAATAGGGCCTAGATCATAGATAGGTGCCACATCATCCTCCGGCCATAGGGTTCGCCAGCCTGCTAGAGGGAGATGAGCTATAGATTGCATTTACTGGGTCCCCAACTAAGGGCTTCCTAGAGTTGTTCAAAGAGGGAGCATATTAGAGGTTCATTCGTTAATTCCTTTTTGCCCAGGGTTCCTCCTCTAGGCCAGTACCTTTCCAGAGAGACTCTTGTACCTCGGAACATCAGATACGCTCTAAACGTGGGCAAGGTAGATCATTGACTTTGCTAAAAGATTATTTTTCCATTCCATACCAATTACTGACCATGTGAACATGCAGGGCCCCTGACCTAAGAGGTCTTGTGGAGGAAGCGATGCCTGATCCTTGGCTGCTTGTGGGAATGAGGGTTTCGATGCTAATTCAGACATAGTGGTGGGCTGGATGTATCTTCAATTGGACTCGACCTATATGTATATAGATGATGCTGGCCTCATGAGAACTGACATTCTTAATGTCAGTGTTGCCCCAGCTGCTTCTTATGATCCCAAGAACACTGCCTACGTGAGTTTCTCTTTCTTGGCTTTTTGACCTTCTGAATGTCTCGTGCTAATTCCTTTTGTATCTGTAGATTCTACGAGTCGATGTCGACCATTATCATCGGTTGTACTCCACGGCTCAGAGCAGGATCATCACACTCTCTCAAGATAAGTAGCGTGCTCTAGTAAGTTTGTATCATTTATGTGCCATTGAATTGTACTATGCATGCAATTGCTAATGCCTTACTTATTTTATGAATGCAGGATAAGACCGAACAAGAGCTGGTAAGCTCAACCCCCTAAATGCATTTCTTATTCTTATATTTAAAAAAGATGCATTCATGCATGTCTTATTTTGGTAGAAGCGAGCAAAGTGCAGGATCCGATAACTAAAGCTGGCAATACAGGCTTAGGGCTCTCGGAGCAGAGGAGATGTGGGCTCTAGCAGGATGAGAGCAGGGGTGAAGTAAGGAAAGTAGCAGTAGGAGTCTCAAGAGGAGGAGGCTGACTGCAAGGACACAGAAGCTGAAGGCTCCTCAGAATCACTCTAGATAGATTATGAGCACTTAGACAATTGTCGAATTATTATAAAATTTTGGAAACAATTTACATATTTTGCAATAATTTCACTTTTGATTTTCATGTTTAGACATTATGAGCACCAAATCTAAGCTTCTTAGTTGATTCCTTGTAGTTTATTTGCATGCACGTGAGCTTTGGAAGTAGGCACCCCAAAAACCAAACAAAAAATGGAGCTAAAACCAAAATCTATTATTGTCTGCGTGCCAAGGACAAGTGAATAGGTGTGCGTCCCTGGTCTGGACGTATGACCTCTTGTGCGTCCCTTGCGGGGACACATTGGGCCTCATGCATCCCTAGTTTATATGCACAATACTATTCCAATTCCAACTCTGATTTTGCACAGTTTCACCTCTATATAAGGCCTCCATTCGACCCAAAACCACAATACCAAGTCCAAAACTCTTCTTAAACTAATTCCGGCCTCAGAAATATAGAAACATCATGGCTCTTAGCTACAGACAAAAGATTTGCAATATTCTAACAAGATTAACCTCTCAAGATTTGAATTGTCTTGCTTCACTCTAATTAAAGGGGTTGTTGTATATGCAGAGGGTGTCTATTTTCCCTCGCCTTCTCAAAGCTGCAATATCATATTAGGATTCTGAAACCCATGTTTTTCGCTTCAATGAAAAGGAGATTTTTCCTCTCATTGAAGAATTTAGTGCCATTCTAGGGAGAGCTCCCCAGGTCACATAACTTCCTGTCATCCTAGAACCAGGGCTGTCGATGCCTGACAATGCTAAAGACATCTTCAGAATGTTAGGGGTAGAATTACTTCAGAATACATTCCATGGTCTCTTTCTCATCGATGCCATGCTAAACCAGATACCTCGTCTAGACAAAAGTCGACATGGTTGGTGAAACTCGCTCTTTTATTATCAACTAGCCCAATTCCTTTTCTCCACAGGCTCAGAAATAGGAATTCCTTAGCAGGTTTCAGCTATTCCCTAGATGGCATAGGGGAGGACTCCAGTTCCCTTAATTTTTGCTGAGACAATAATAGGACTAGACAACTGGCCCAACAAGAGGGTCTTTATAGGGAGACCTCTACTACTAAAGGTATGCAACTTTTTTTTTTTTTTTTTGCTTTCTTAACTATTTATGATCTTTCCTCCATTAACTTCCCTTTCATCCTATTCTCTTGACAGATTTGGCTCTTAGAAAAGCTAGGGAAGGTGGCTTTGCCTCCTGACCGTTTAGTCCCTCGTTATGAGCCTCAACACTTCACTCGGTAAGTCATCACTCGTCCAGATGATTCTGTTGATGAATGGAAAGATTATTTCAGAACAAGTCTTGATGGTTCCATCCGCTGGATATGCCCTTGGTGGGGAATCTGCATTGCTACCTTATACTCCCATTCTCCACATGTTCCTCTTTGTAGATTTATAGAGTCCACTTTCTATACACTTGCAAGACTATGCTAACAGCTCGAGCTTTGGCAGCATATTTTTGAGGTCGAGGATTTTCAGCCGGTTCACCTTACAAGGGCTTTCGTGGATCAATTCGAGCAAGGCTAGCCTCGGAGGACCTTCTGTGAAATGTCGATCTAAACACGGATTTCACCACTACAAAGGAGTACAAGTGCTGGGTTGAACTTCATGAACAAGAAAAAGATCCCATCGAGCGAGCTGCACTGTTCAAACAACATTTCATCACCAAAGCAAATAAAAGGCAGAAAGGACCAGAAGATGGCGGCCATGGAAAAAGCCCTGAACCTGATTTTTATCCATTAATGCAAGTTGTCCTTTTACATTAATTGTTTTTTAGTTTTTCAAAATGTTGCAAACAATAGACATAGATAAATAAATGCAATTTTACTTTATCAAGTCATGAAATTTTCATTTATTTAATAATAGATAAATAAATGCAATTTTACTTTATCAAGTCATGAAATTTTCATTTATTTAATAAAAGCACATATTTATTGCTTGAGTTACATTTGAATTTTCATCTCTCCTTTTACCTAAGTATTCCAAAGAGGATTTTCTACTTAGCCTCTCTTTTTTATTTTATTTTTGTCTTTAATTATGGCCTAGAACTACCACTCAACCCAATGAGGTTTTCAATTATAGCTAGACTTTCTCTCTTACTCTCTTTTACCCTATTCAGGCATAAAAATTCTTGAGACGATCCAAATTAATTGGCTATCTAAACTCATTGCCCTCTAGATTAAATAAAATGACGACTTCTTTAGAGACCATTTTCTTCACCAAATAAGGACCTTCTTAATTAGGTCTGAACTTCCCTCGAGGATCCATTAGGGATATCTTAGCATTTTTAGGACCATATCACCTTCTTTGACTGGATTAGGATGAACCTTTTTATTAAAGTGTCTAGCCAACCTTCTCTTGTAAAGCTGATCCTATAACAAAGCATGCATCCTTTTCCCATCTAATAAGGCCAGTTTCAAGTAACGGTTCTCAACCCATTGACTCTTAGGGATTCCAGATTCCAAAGCAACCCTTCATGATTAAACTTCAACTTCTATGGACAAAACTGCCTCCATTCTATAAACCAAAGAATACGAAGTTTCACCAGTTGTTGTTTTAACTGTGGTTTTATAACCCCAAAGAGCAAATGGCAACTTTTTTTCCCAAAACCTTATGGACTGAATCATCTTCCTCAATATGGTCTTAATGCTCTTATTTGCTGCCTCAACTACCTCGTTAGCTTGAGGTCGATAAGGCGAATACTTATGATGTTTGATCCCTGTTGTCTACAATAGTGTCTTCCCTTCTCCTTGAAACTGAACCCCATTATCTGATACAATGTGATGCGAAGTTCCATACCTAGATATCATATTCTTCTAAATGAACAAGGCCATATGCTTGTCTGTTACTGTCCTGTAAGACTTTGCTTCTACCCATCATAAGAAGTAATTCACTACAACCACGATGTATTTATGCCCATTAGAAGATGGAGGCGATATCTTCCTAATAATATCTATACCCCAAGCTGAGAAAGGCCATAGTGAAGTCAAACTCTACAAATCTCTTGGTGGAAGATGACTTAAATCGGCGTGAATTTGACATTCATAACACTTTTTCACCTGCTCAACATAGTCCCTTTCCATGCTCATCCAAAATACCCTTGTCTAAGAATCTTCTTAACTAAGATTCTTCCGTGCATGTGCGTGCTACATACCCCAACATGAATCTCTTCCATAATAGTTTTAGCCTCATCCTTAGTCACACATCTCAAAAGAATCCCATCAGGCATCCTTTTGTATAACTATCCTTTGAACATGGTGAATTGTAAAGCTAACCTCTTGATAGTTGCTTTATCTTATTTAGTTGCCTCCACAGGATATTCCCTATGCTCCATATACCTCTAAAGATTAAAAAACCACGAACGTCCGTCCTGTACAAAATCACAGATCCACTCACCTGAGTAATAAATGATTCACGTCCTTGTGATCAGAAAAGGCTTGACAGGGTACTTTTCTGAAGAATCCCACACTAAAACCAAACTGGCTAGAGCATCGACTAAATTGTTCTTTGATCTATTCATATGGCGAAAGCTTACCTGTGAAAAATGCTGGAGGACGATTCTTAAGTAGACTACATAGGGCACAAACTTTTCTTCTCTTACCTCCCAGTTGCCCTTGGCATGTTCAATCACTAATTTGGAATCTTTGACAACTTTTATCTCTTTTTCCGCTAGGGCTGCTAAAGATTCCAAGCCAAATAAGAAGGCTTCATACTCTTCCATGTTATTTGTAACTGAAAAATCTAGCTTTTTAGCTAGGGGAATATGTTCTCCCTTTGGTGACTGTAGGACCACACCTGCTCCAGCCCTGCTTTTATTGGCTGCTTCCTTGAAGTAAAGTGTCCAGGTCTGTTTCTCAATCATAGCCAAATGCTCATTATGGAATTCCAAATCCCAAGGTTTGTCATCTTCAATTAGTTGTTGAGCTAGAAAATCTGCTACTACCCTACCTTTTATAGTCTTCTTAGTGACGTACTCAATGTCGAATTCAAACAACAGGATCAACCATCGCGATAATTTTCCAATCAAAGTGGGAACACTATACAGGCATCTCATTGGATCCATCCATGACACAACAACTACCTTAAAGGACTGGAAATAATGTCGCAACTTCTTCATAGCCCAAACCACCACTAGACAAGCCCTTTCAACCATATCGTACTTCTCTTTGTATACCAACAATTTCTAACTCAAATAGTAGATGGCGAATTCAACCCCCACAAGATCTGCTTGAGTAAGCATTGCCCTCATGTCTACTTCTTCTATTGTCAGGTATAAAATCAAAGGAATATTCGGCTGTAGAGGCCTTAGTATCAGTGGGTTCATCAAATATTCCTTTATTCGATCAAAGGCTTCTTGACATTAATTGTTCCATTTTATTGGCTGGTTCTTTCGGAGAAGCTTAAAGATAGGTTCACAGACTGTAGATAACTTGGCTATAAACCTACTGATGTATTGAATCCTTCCTTAGAAACCTTTCATTTCCCTCTCTGTCTTTGGTGGAGGCATTTCTTGAATGGACTTGATTTTATCCGGATCGATTTCAATTCCTTTTAGACCCATAACAAAACCCAAAACCTTACCAGAGTTGACCCCAAACATGCACTTATTAGGATTTGGCCTCAACTTGTACTGGATGATCCGATTTAGGAATTTTTCCAAAGCTACTAAATGGTCTTCTTCAGTTTCTGATTTGACTATCATGTTGTCTATATACACTTCTAACTCCTTGTGAATCATGTCATGAAACAGAGTAGTTTTCATGTGTTGATAAATGGCTCCAGCATTCCTCAACCTGAAAGGCATAACTCTGTAACAAAAAGTTCCCCAATGAGTAACAAATACGATTTTGGCTTTATCTGCTATAGCTATCAGAATCTAGTTGTATCCTGTGAACCCATCACAAATCGAGTATCACTTTCTCATTGCAGCATTATCTACTAGGACATCAATATAAGGCAAGGGAAAGTCATCCTTTAAAGATGACTTGTTCAAATCTCAAAAATCTACACACATCCTAACTCTGCCATCCTTTTTGGGCACAGGGACTATGTTAGCTAACCATTCTGGATAATCCACCGCTTCAAGGAAACCCACGTCCACTTACTTCTTTACCTCGACTTTTATAGGATCTGCCCATTCTGGTCTTAAACACCGCAACTTCTGTTTTATTGGCTTGGCATTTGGATACAATGGAATGATGTGCTCGGCTATCATTATGTCTATTCCTAACATATGTACGTAGCTCCAAGTGAACGCCTTTTACTTTTCGTCTGAGCAGGTCTTTCATTCCTTCCCCAAATCCATTTGTAACATTAGGACCTAGTTGTAGCAGTTTTGGATCCTCAGATATGCTTTAATTAAATTCATGAAAATTTAATGCATTGATATCATAAATTCACATATATGAATCTAATCTATGAATGCTACCATTAGGAAAAACATCAAACAAGTAAGCAAAATTAAACTTTATTTCATCATAAGAATCAAAATCAAAGTTCTCAATGATATGAGTATCATTGGTTACATCAGAAACAATAAAGTCCATAGCCTATTTGTCTTCATCTTCAGCTCCTAGCTTTTAATTCTAAAACAGGTCCTTGACGCTTTCAATTAGGTCTTCAATGTTGATTACTGCAGTAGCTACCTCTAATTGGCTTGCCCCTAGACTTTTGAAATCCACACAATGCATCACATCAGCAAAGATCTCAAATCCAGGCAGCTTCTTACCATTAACCAGCATGGGCTCAGGGAATCTATAGTAAGGATGAGTCTCCACCTCCTTGAAAAACTTGCCATTCGTATCTAGTTGGCCCAGGGTATCCATAGGAGGATTTTCAGTATTATATCCCAAACCATGCCTAGTAGTATGGCCTTTGAAATCAATAGCCTTAGGAACGCCCTAATTGTTCTTGCCCAAACCCATACCAGAAAAGAAGTTCTGAGCTTGCATGATCCCAACCACTTTAGGATCCATCCAATCTTCATAGATGCCATATACCTGAAAACCCATCATAAAAGGTCCTTCATCTGTATCAAGCTTTAGCAAAGCCACAATCTCATCACTTGCAACATAGATAGTCTTGATCTCATCCTTAAATGGAACCTTAATCTACTAATGGAGAGTAGATGGTACCCCACTAGCATGAAACCATAAGTGGCCCAACAACAATGCAAAGGTGAGAGAGATATCTAGTATAATAAACTAAACAACATATTCAATGTCCTCCACCTTAACCATAGTTTTAAAGGTTCCCTCGACTTTTCACTTTGAATTGTCATAAGCCCTAATTACTGAGTCAGAGGCCATTAAGTCTTTGGTAGTCATCCTCAACTTTGGCAAAACTCTTAAAGGACAAACATTGATGGTAGACCCATCATCAACCATAGCTCTTGCTATTTTCATACCTTTAACCTCTACCCTGATAATCAAAGATTTAGTGTGGTCCTTCCCTTCAGAGGGCAGTTCATCATCAGTAAAGCTTATCATAGGAGTCTTAACTCTAACCAGCCAAACTAAGCCTTTCGGTGTAATGGTAGTAGTAACAGGCATATTAGCCAGAACTTTAACCAGAGCCTCTCTATGTCTCTTGGAAGTCATCAACAACTCCCAAATGCTCAAATTAGCAGGATTCCACCTTAATTGCTTCATAAGAGATTCATTTTCTTCTACCTCTTTATTTTTCTCACTCACCCTTTCATTCTCTCCCCTTTCTCAATATGAGGATGATATACTCTACCACTCCTAGTCAAATTATTGACTCTTTCAACTTCTTTCTCTTTTTCCTTACTACCTACCTTGAATTCCTCCTAGAAATGGTGCAGCTCTTTCTTATTTTCACTTCTCTCAAACCCATGGTGTTTAACTCATTCTTGCTCTTTCTTTTCTCTTAACTCCTTCTCTTTAAGACTCTCTTCTATGGGAGTAAAGCAAGCAAGAACCTCTTTTTCACTCATATCTAAACTGATCAAATAAGTTTGAGGTAAAGGTGCATTTTGGTGATTAGGAAGCGGATTAGCTTTGGTGCTAGGTAGTGTGAGGCCTCGCTTGAACGCCCCTCCCCTCGCTCAGAGAAATGAATGCCTTAAGGAAAGGCTTAAGCGATTTTTAAGGGAGGTTAAGGAATGGTTTTCGGTGCTCACGATTGGAAGTGGCTATCGCCTCAGAAAATTGATTTTTGATTTTTCGAAAAGGATTCGGGAGTCGCCACCCTAATTTATTTTAAATAGGAAAATTAAGGAAAAAACCCAATTTGACTCCAATTTATTAATCTTTTAATTAATTTACCCAAGGATAAAATTACTAATCTTCGAACCAAGTTTGGGCTCGGGGACTAGGTTTTTAGTTTTGAATAATCTCGATTTGGCATTTAAATCTGATTTTAACTTTTTGAAAAATGATTTCATGGATGACGGATATTGATGACAATTCATAATGCATGAACATGGCATAATTATGAGACAGATAGGAAAAATAAAGAGCAAGTATCTAAAAAGCGAGTATTTAAACATCCACAAGTAAAGGAGAGTATTTCCTCTAACCCTTATGGGTATTAGGAAAATCACAAAATCGCTCCTTTACTCCAAAAATAATTAACAAAATTAATTACAATTTACATGGAAAAACATAAATTTACATGGAAATGAATGGGGGAGGGGATTGGTTGGGATTTGGATTTGAAACTTGGATTTAGATTCCAAACTTGCCTACGTACCCCATTGAATGGGGATTAAAATCCGCGTAGTTCGTTCCACTATGAGGTGGAAAGGGGGTTTAAAAATCGGTCAGATTTGATTGGTTTTGTTCGATTTGAGGTTTGATTGAGGGTAAGAGATTATACCTTCTTTTTGGTTGGTTTGAGTGGTGGGAGAGTGGTTTTACCTGAGCGGAGTTCCGTTTCGGAAAATATGATGATTTTGAAAAAGGGATTTGATTACTCAAAACTTTAATTAATTAAAATGATTAATTAACCAATTTGAGTGAAAATTTGATTAAAAAAAAGATTAATTAA
Source organism: Vernicia montana (assembly GCA_949750685.1). Taxonomy (NCBI): domain Eukaryota; kingdom Viridiplantae; phylum Streptophyta; class Magnoliopsida; order Malpighiales; family Euphorbiaceae; genus Vernicia; species Vernicia montana. The sequence goes on from CATKHJ011142529.1 coordinate 11,091, forward strand.
TTAATTAAAATTAATTTTTAATTAATTAATTAAGAGTGGGTGAGAATAAAAAAAGATTAATTAGTTAATTAAAATTAATTTTTAATTAACTAACTAATTAATTAGAGAGATGGTGGGAAATTAAAAAAAAGATTAATTAATTAATTAAAATTGATTTTTAATTAATTAATTAATTGAGAGTTGGTGGGAAATTTAAAAAAGGATTAATTAGTTAATTAAAATTAATTTTTAATTAACTAATTAAATAATTAGAGGGAGTGGAACTAATTAGAGAGAGAGAGAGAGAGAGAGAAAGCAATTGAAAAATTCAACAAATGCTTTTTTGAGGTGTGATTTGAAGTTGTGAGGAGGAAGGTATTTATAGGGAAAATGGGGGTAGAAGAAAGACCAAAAGGGTACAAAAAAAAGCAGAAAAAAGGAGGGACAATTTCGAAATTACTCAAAAAGTGACGAAGCCGCAACATAGAGATGCGGAGCTGCGTCAGGTCTGCGCGGCTCCGCGTGGCTGCCACGCGGACGCTGTGTAGCAGCCATGCAGCTCCGCACAGAGGGTACGCGGAAGCCGTGTGGCTCCACGTGGCCTCCACGCGGATGCCGCGTGGCAGCCACACGGCTCCGTGCAGAGGACACGCGGAAGCCGCGTGTCCTCTGCGCTGCTCCGGCTCGGCTTTCGGGACTTTTCGGGTCAATTTTTAAAGGTTTCGGGTCAGTTTTTGGGGTATTATGAGGTCTGAAAAATTACCGATCAGTGTCGTTGGATCCGAAATTAATTATCGGACATTTTGGCAGTCAGTTTAGAGGAAAATTGAGTAATTTTTAGAAAAGACTGTATGGTACAGAAAGTCTGATCGGGGTCGAAAAAGTGATATCAGTCTGTGTTGGAGAGAAATTAATCGTTTTCCTTTCGGGGGAGTTGCTCCCTTGACCCTTGCCCACTAACTGGCTAGCGAGACTGCCGTACCAGCTCTGCGTAACGCACGAAATTTAACAGGTGTTAAGGTGCGACAACATCTTGAGGGTGCAAAATTGAGGGTTCACAGTTATCATTGCTGAGATCCTCTTTCTCAGTGTCTTCGTATTTCTCATCATGTTATCTTCTGGGAACATAAAATATTTTCCAGTCTTTCATCCTTTAAAGTTCAGGATGTTTCTTCTTCTTTTATAACAGACCCTTCTGTTATTTTTCCTGACGATTCTTTTGCAGAACAACTCAATTTAGACAATGTTGGCCCCTTTACACTTACTCTTATAGACTCTCCATCATCTCAAGATCCTTGCCATCCAACATCTGTTGCCTCATCACCTCTTCCGCCACATGCTCCTTCCTCTCTTCGTCGCAGCATTCGTGTAAGGTAACCTCCTGTTACTCTTCAAAATTATTACTGTTATTTTACTATTGTTTCCCTCTATGAACTCAAAAATTATCGTGAAGCTAGTACAAACCCTATCTGGCAGAAAGCCATGGCAGAAGAATTTCAGGCTCTTACACATACTCATACCTGGAATATGGTAAAATTACCACTAGGGAAGTCCATCATTAGTTCCAAATAAGGATGACAATTTAGCCCATCCCGTCGGATACCTGCCATTTATTAAATGGGACGGGGCGGGTTTTAAATTTAAAACTCGAATCGGGTTCGGGGCAGGGCGGGTAATGCTATAACCCGCCCCACTTATATATATAATATATATTTTTAATTTTTCAAATATATATATATCATTTTTAATTTATAGCTTATTTTTTTATGTAAAAGATAAATTATATTTATAAATATGTAGAAAAGAGATATAAATGAATATATGTATATATAAAAAAAATTAATATTAAATAATTTTTTTAAAGAAAAAAAAATTAAAACGGGTAAACCCGCGGATACCCGCTCTGCCCCGCGGGTATAAATAAATATTGGCGGGGCGGGTTCCCCCCCCCCACCCCACTGTCATCCCTAGTTCCAAATGGGTCTACAAAATTAAGACTCGAGCACTCAAGCAGATGGTTCAGTTGAACGCTACAAAGCCAGACTTGTAGTTAAAGGATTTACCCAATAATATGACATTGATTATGAAGAAACATTTGCTCCTGTGGCTCGCATTATTTCTGTTCGCAGTCTTCTATCAATTGTTGCTGTCAAACAGTGGCAATTATTTCAAATGGATGTCAAAAATGTCTTTCTCAACGGTGATCTAAATGAAGAAGTCTATATGCAACCTCTTGCTGGCTATGACTATTTTCCTAACACAGTTTGTCGCCTTTGAAAAGCACTTTATGGATTAAAACAAGCTCCTCGAGTTTGGTTTGCTAAATTTAGTTCAACTATTGAAGAAATTGGTTTCCAATCCAGTCTTTATGATTATGCTTTGTTCATTCGCTACACCAATAAAGGTTTCATCCTTTTACTTTTTTATGTTGATGATATGATAATAACTGGCAGTGATTTACAGGGCATCAGAGATCTTAAACTATTTTTGAGCAACAAATTTGAAATGAAGAATCTGGGGCAACTCAATTATTTCTTGGGTCCAGAAGTCTCATCCGATTCCACTGGCTACTATTTGTCTCAAGCTAAATATGCTACATATCTTCTTTCTCGTGCTGGAATCACAGATGAGAAAATTTCAAACTCTCCAATTGAGGCAAATTCTCACTTCTCTACCACAAATGGTACTCCTCTAAATGATGGCACTCTCTATCTACAACTGGTTGGCAGTTTTGTGTATCTTACAGTCACTCGCCTTGATATTGCTTATGCAGTTCATGTTTGCTCCTCGCACCACTCATTTTGCAGCAGTACTTCGAATTCTACGATATATCAAAGTAACTTTGTTCTATGGCTTACATTTTTCTAGATCTTCATCTCTAGACTTGCAAGTCTACACTGACACTGATTGGGCAGGATCCTACTGATCGTCGTTCAACAACTGGCTATTGTTTCTTTCTTGGTCACTCCCTCATATCCTGGCGTAGTAAAAAGCAAAGTGTTGTATCCAGGTCTAGTACTGAAGCTGAGTATCGAGCTCTTGCTGATGCTACTTCTGAACTCATTTGGCTTCATCGGCTTCTTCAAGATATGGGTATTAAGCAGTCATCTCCTACTATATTACATTGTGACAACCGCAGTGCTATTCAAATTGCTCATAATGATGTTTTTCATGAACGTACCAAGCACATTAAGAATCATTGTCATTTTGTATGTCATCATGTACTACAAGATTCAGTCAAGTTACTATCAGTATCCTTCAATGATCAAACTGCTAATATTTTTACTAAAGCTCATCCATCTCAACGCTTTCGTGATCTTGTTAGCAAACTTTAGATAACTAATCTTTCACCATCTTCAGTTTGAGGGGGAATATTAATGTAAATAAATACATTGGTCAACAATCTCACCTCCATTGCACCTCCTTTGTGGACTTCTAACACCACTTCCATGTGCAGCCTCCTACATCCAGCTAACACCCTTAATCAATGCTTCAATCAAAACTTGAACATTGCTCCATTAATATCATTTGTTCCCTATAAATGTCATGCATTTCTCTTGTAAACATATATCAAAGATATATAAATATACAATTCTTTCTCTTCATTTCTTTGTTCTTAAAACTCTAACAATATATATTTATAAAAATAGGATAGATATCCAATCCAAATACACCACTTAAATATTATCACAACACTTTTTTCTTTGATTCGGTCGGTTTATATGAATTTTCACATAAATGGGATTCACTTTACATGAAATTAATTTCACATAAGATAAACAAATAATTTATATAATTTATTTATTATGTCAAATGAGAATGATTAGAATAAATCGAATCTAAATAAGTATTATATATTATAAATTTAAATTATGAGAATGATAGATGTAAATTGAATTTAGATAAACATTATTATAAATTTGAATTTTAATCAGAATTTAATTAATAAAAAAACTTATAATAATCAGCTTGTATCTCTCTCTCTCTCTCTCTCTCTCTCTCTCTCTATATATATATATATATATATATATAATGGGGACTCTCTCTCTCTCTATATATATATATAATGGGGACTTTTTATTACCAAGTTGGTTGTGTGGTTGGGTAGTTACCAGCGATAAGTGAGAATAGTAGTACGATTACTACAGCTCATTTGCAGGGACAGAAATTTTTGAATCGTAGCTGGAGAGCTTTGGAGAGAGATGTTGCTCTTTACCCTTATCCTCAATATAGTTTGTACACAGATAGAGTAACCTGGAAAAAAAAAAAAAAAAAAAAATGAAGAAAAACAGCTGACCAATCATGGGTGATGACCTAAGCTGCATGCAGTGATGTAGTCAATTTTTTTTTTTTTTTTTTTATAGAAAATTAAATTTATTAGACCATAATTTACACCAAGATTATATGTATAATTAAACCAACTTTTATATATTTAATTTTTTTTACTTAAAATAAAGGAATCAAATAGAATATATATCTAAATTTTTTATAAATTCACATTTAAAAATTTTTATATTTTAAAAATTAGAAGATATGGTCCTCGGCCCTAGCTCCGTGATTGGCTGCATGCCACTAAACTATTTCAGTGTTTGGTACAAATTTCTGTACTATTCTTTTCCTCACCCTTTGCTTAATTTGATAGAAATTAATTCATGAAGATGTCCTTTTGCTATTGGACTAGTACTCAATTATCAATTCACGAGTGTTTATCTCGTGTTGAAAAATGTTCAGATTTAAATTATTAAAAGAGATCACTACTTTCTGTTCAATATAATTTATAATACAGTTTCTCTGAAAAAAATTGAAACCTCTTTTGTTATTTGCAAATGACCGATGAAAAAAGAATCATATTAATATATTATATATTTATTAAAGGATGTATTACAGTTTGAACTCTTAATATTGAGAATTGTTATATTATGAACCTGATTTTACTATGAATGGTGGAATTAGACCCCGCACATACACACACACGTAGTTTTTTTTTTTTTAATTTTTTTTCCTTCACACTCACAATTAATCCCCACCTTTTTTATTGACAGCTATATTTTATAATTTTAGAATTTTATTTGCTCAAAAATTTTTTCTTTTTGTATTTCATTTATATTTATATTTATATTCTTTTATTTTATTTTATTTTTTTAAAAAATATATTTATATTTTGTATTAATCATTTATATTTTTATTAATTTATTATAATTTTGTTTGGTATAGTAATTTATTTAATCTTTCAATTTTATTATTTTTACAATAATATTTTATAACTGAAAAAATCATTATTTCACAAATTAAAATTAA
>CATKHJ011142873.1:0-22667 GCA_949750685.1 Vernicia montana
ATAAAGATCTGCCTCTAATTATAATTATGATCTTGATTGCTGCTTTAAAAACAAATTAATAATTGATTAAGAAAGTCTTACAAAGTTCTATTCTATATCAACTTTTTCTTTTTCTTTTTCTTTTTTAGTAATTGATCTTAAGAAAAAAAAAAAAAAGAATTGATAGTTCCTTTAGATGGTATTAAGCACCATTACTTGTATTATTATGGTCCTTAAATTAAGACTAAGTAAAGTCCCATTGATTGTTTTACACGTTCCTAATTAGTGGCAAGAATGCTAGTATGGCAGATTATTACCTGTTTTTGTATGTGAGGTGTAGAAGAAAATGATCCAAATTAGGAAGATAAGGGTTGGACAACTACTCCAAAAGTTCCTAATTCTTCAAAATTAAGCTATACCTTATTCATCTTTTGCAACAATAATATTTTATTATGGCTATTATCTAGTCCTTGCTTTTTGACCAATCCTGACAATTTTTTGTTACTAGAACTTATGCCATTGCTTAAATTAGAGGCCAGCATTCAGTCGGTTTAGTTTAAAATCGAATCGAACTGAAATAATCAAAGTAATTAAAATTAATTTTTTTATAAATTAAATCGAATTGAAATTTTAGTAAAAATCGAACCGAATCGAAAAAATTTAATTTGATTCGATTCAATTTTTCGGTTTGACATTTTTTTTTCTTTTTGTTATAATAAACTATATATATATATATATATATATATTAAAAATATAAATATATATTAACATTTCGGTCGGTTTGATTCAAACCAATTTTTTTTATAAAAACCGAACTGAATCGAATCGAAATTTAATTTGATTTTTTTTAAAATCGAATCGAACTGAATTCTCTAAAAAACCAAATTAAATTGAACCAATCAATTCGATTCGATTTTTCAATTTCAATTCGATTTTACTCACCCTAACTTAAATGTGTGAGAATCAATAACTCTTTTCTAAGTTATTATCGTACGCTCAGTAACTCCAACAATAATGGACCATTTTAACATGGCTAAAGGTATAAATAAATTTTTTTTTATATATATATTTAAGTGAGTTTTTAATTTTTTTTTTGTCTTATTAAATTTTTAATCTTTTCAAAATGACACATGTAAAATCTTTCGTCCATAATTTAAGAATTTTGTCAAGTGATGTTAAAAATAAAAAAATTAATATATATGCATCTATATATTAATTTTTATTTTTGTATAAATATTTTTTAAACTATTTAGAGAAAATTTAATATTTGTGAAATTCAAAGTTAATAAAATAAATAAATTAATTAAAATATTACAAATTTAATTTAATATAAAATAACTCATTAGTTCTTATACATTAAAATATAATTTATAAAAAAATATTCTTATAAAATATTAAAATATTATTATATTTCATGTAATTTAATTATTTTGATTTATTTTTTATATATAATTGTAAAGAAAAATTATAAACTCATTATAATTTTTTATTAAAATTACATAAGAAAATTATATGAATGTAAAAACTTTCATTTGCTTTAATTATTTTCTTATATCTAATTACTTTTAATTTTTAAAAAATTATTTTTTTATATCAATATAAAACACAAATAATGATATCTATCTGCCACATCAGATTTTTTTAACGTCTGTTTAATGAAATATAAAGAGAGGATTTTACACATGTCATTTTGAAAAGGTTAATGATTTAATGAAAAAAAAAAAAATTAAGAGCTCGCTTAAACATAAAAATAAAGAATAATAATAATAATATTTATACCTTTGGCCTTTTATCGTAATAGGAAGCAAACATTGTGATAATACAATTCCCTCTTCACTTTAGGGTTCAATTTAATTACCTGGCTTTAAAGATTCCATTCTCATTTCTCATACTAAAAGAATTGCTTCCAAGAAATTGAGTACACGTGGATTAGGTGCCTATTTTCTCATTATAAATAAAAAAATAATAAACAAGTTAAAAAAAATTGAAAGGATTCTCTCTTATACTCTTTCCATCTCTATTTTCTCATTTTATATTATCTAATATATCTGACTTAAGCATAGGAGAATTCCTACCGATATTAGATATGTTTTGAAGAGCTAAAATAAGACTGAGAAACCTTTTAATAGTGGAGCATATATAATCATTTTGGCCTAATCACCTATGAAAAATTTATTAATTAAATAGATATATGTATATATGTGAAATTTTCTATGTTAGTATTTATTAATATTTGAGAAAAAAAAATATTAACATTTTAAAGAAATAATTATTTAATAGTTGCAGAACTCAATGTTCAATATACATATATTTATACTTCTAAAGTTGGAATAAAATCATACAGGAAGCAAATATTCTGTTGAGGTGAAGCAAAATTGTCATCTCTAGGCATAGTTCATTTCTACATACTAATTAATTCCTTCAAAATAGAAGTTTTCTTTAAAATTGAGGGTGAAATTTTTTTTTTTCCCACAGAATTAAAATTCGAGGAAGAAAAGGAAATGGCTAAAACTATAAAAAATGAAAATAAAAAATAAAAAATAAAAAATTCAATTTAGTGCTCTTTATAGATTAAACTGAAATGAGGGTTGTGAAATCATTGTGTATATCGATTGGAAATGTGGCTTGTTTGGTATATCTTCCACAAGCATGTTTTTTAGGAAAAAAGTAGAAGAGATGATTAAAAAAAATAAAAAACAAAAGAGGAAAAAGCAGTTTCCTGGCCTATTCTCCCAATAAACACGCATCTCCTTATTCTGGAAACTGGAAAGGTTCAGCACATCATGGTGATTGAACAATTCTATGGATTTTTTCATTCATTCAATGATTTCCTCCCCACCATACCATATCATTCATAATCATGCCATAAATTTCTACACAAAGGCATGTAATCAATGAATTTTACATTTCTTGTCATATTCCAATCAATAAATAATTTCATTTCTGATCAAATAAACAACTAATCCGGCATATCATCATCGAAGGGGTATTCAATCATGAGAGAGAGATGACTCGTGAATTCAAAAAGCTGATTAAACTATTAAAAATTGAGTGCTATAGCTTCAATTTGATTCAAACACAATCAATCTCTTAAGACTATGTTCTGTGCACAAAATCCATTCTGTCCTAATCTTCAATTTGATACTCATAAATCTGCAAAATTTCCTAAAATTTAAGTTGAGATGCAAAGCTTAAATTGAACCATATTTCTTGTCACTTGCTATCCATGTTCCTTCAGTTGAGGCAGATGGTCGTTCCCAAGAGGCTTCTGCTCGTGAGTAGCCACTGTTGAAGTCTTCTGCTCGTGTATACCCAAGCCCTTCACCACTTACCTATTTTAACAAATTCAAGAAACCGTCAAGGTGAAGTAAAGAGAAACAGCTCAAGCAGGATTTTAATGTTAGAATTGAGACAACTGAACATTTGAATGGGGCCAAATATTGCTCAAAATTTGGGGCACACAGTAACCCCGCCTCCCGCCCTCCAAAAAGAATAGCCGTTAAAGACGGTGTTATTTTGGCAGAGCTAGGAATAACCATTTTATAGGGGTTGGAACAAATTAATTCCACCAAAAATTTTATGAAATTTTTTTGCAATCCATAACTCTTATGTCTGGAACCTGAACAAAGCTCATTTTAGTCCCATGATTTCAGTCCTGTAGAATTTAACACCCGGTACAGTGTCTATCATATTGATGGAATTTAGACCACTTAAAACTACAAAATTAATTACACTTTTATACCCTCCGTTGTTTAGGTAAGCAACAAACCAATCTCTCTCTCTCTCCCCCCTCTCTGTTAGTGTAAGATAAAAGAAAGAATGGGTTATGTGAACTCACAGTTTCTAAACACGCAGATAATATTGTCATGCCAGGCAATGCATCAATTCCGCGCTGTGTTCAGATGAAATGCCAACAGATCATTATGAATGTACTTTTCATGGCTATGAAGGATAAAATCAAAAGCTATAGACTATCAAATGCTGCTAAACAAAAGCAAAGAAGGCTACCAGGCGTTCCACACGCATCTTGTAGATAAACCCCGCACAACAAAACACTGTTAGTGAGACAAAGAACCTGCTCCACGCCAATTTGTTCAAGCATCAAAATTCAGAATCAGTAAAAAAGTATATACTAGAATTTTTAGCAGCCGATATGGATATTCACACTTTTTTTATTGCAGAAGGAAAAGAACAAGACCTACTTTACAAAAGGGTAAATGAAAGCAATGCTATGTGTGTGATGTATGAAAAGCCTAGGAAATATGCATAATATTAAACTATTTTAATGTAGATTTCATATATATATATATATATATATATATATACACACACACATACATACACATATACATATACAAAAACACGTATTGGACAATCAGCACCTAAAAAATGCACATGACATGAGAGAGACTGCACTGCAGTGACTGAGAGCCCACATCATAGATTTCTGGTACTTTTAATTTACAAAATAAATGAGAACAAGATTTTAATATTATTAAAGTTCATGAGCCCGTACACATGTGGGATTATAAGTGGGTAAGTGTTGGAACCTTTTTGCACAAAACTAATTGGTTTGTGCTAGGTCCAACACTCACTCACTCACTTATAAGTTCTTTATATATTTTATCATTATTCGATGTGGGATACTTTTCCCAACACACCTACTCAAATGCAACCGGACTTGACCTGTGGCCCAACATCAACAGACCGGCTGGCATCTCTTCTTCAGTTTCGGTCTAGACTGGCATCATCATCAGTCCAACAATGAAGGCTTGAACATGAGTCCTAAAATCTAGCCCGTTTGGGCATAAAATTCTGATATCATATTAAAGTTCATAGATCCGTACACACGTGGGCTTATAAGTGGGCAAGTGTTGGAATCCACTTGCACAAAACCAATTAGTTTGTGCTATATTCAATACCCACTCACTTATAAGTTCTTTATATATTTTGTCATTATTCAATGTGGGATACTTTTCTCAACAAATACTAAAAAAAATGAAAAAGAATTAGTCAAAATTGCCATACGCGCAAGATAGGACCCCAAATATAGCCCATCCTCGTCTAGAGTCTTCTCCTTGATCTTGCTTGTGTTCTGCAAAATGAACAAGGCTGGGAATTTAGCAAAACTAGAAATTTAAGCATAAAACACCAACCAGAAATTGAAACTAAAGAAGAAGATGATATGAGGTTTAGGTAGACATTGGTATCAAAACTTATTGGCAATACTCCAACAAATCTCAGTCTCACCTTACTGCATGTCAAACATAGGTGATACTGCCAATTTGATTTAGGGGACTTCAATAAGTTGAAGGGTACATGGTATGTTGCAGACATCCAACCAACTTTATATGTCAATTACAATTTAGAAAGCGAATAATTTAACCACAGCACTATGTTTCTCAGCTATAGAACCTAGTATCATATGAATGGTTCTCTTTCTTTTTCTCCCTCTTTTTTTTTTTTTTTTTTTTTAATCCTTGAAGATCATAAAGGATTTCAATGACCATAAGATTAAGAGCTAAATAGGATGAGAGACAAATTATTTTTCCTCTGTGAAAGCAATATAAGAACTCCGCCTAGGTATGAGTAGGCCTAAGCTAAACCATAGATAGCCAGTCCCAAGCACGATAAAAGAGGAGGGTTATAGTAGGTGATGACCAATGTAAAATTTTGTCACATCTAGATCTAGACCGGCTAAATCTTTCTAAAGAAATAACTCAAAACTGAGCAGAATGGAAGAAACAAATCCACATAGCCAACCCTGACTAGCTTGGGATTAAGGCTTAGTTGTAGTTGTAGCTGTAGATAGCAACAGAAGCTTACCACACATTTTTGCAAGAAAAAACTGAACAGGTTCATAACCCTCTATTGGGATTGTGACAGAAACTTTGTAGGGTGTATCACGAACCTCCTGACCTTCAAGAGTTAGAACTCTAAGTTTAAAATATTAACTGAAAAATAGATCAGTAAAATAAAATGACAAGAAAAGAGATAACCATACATGTCCAATCCACAATCAACATTGTAGGTGACAAAGTTGTTGGAGGATTCCCAGTCGCTCCTGACCCTGACAAGCTAACCTCTAGGCCTTTCTCTGGAAGAACCTGAGAGGGTAGTCAGTTATGCAAAGATCAAATACATATATAAAGCACATGCATTTGTAAGTAGCAGGTTTCTGTGCATTAGACACACTGAGAATACCTTAATAATGGGTTTTCGCACCAAGGTAGAGAGGGAAGCAATTGCAGTCATATAAAGGGCAACATGAGTTTGTTCAGTGCCAAAGCTGCCAGATGGACCAGTAGTGAGTAAATCAAGAAATTCTAATGTTTGGAAAAATTAAAAAACTAAAAAAAAGTTTTGCAACACTGATGGCAAGACTAAAAATGATTACCTAAAGTCCCGGTAAGACTTTTCATAACCCAGTTGAGTCATGCCATTGTAAACCTACAAGTCCCGTAAATTCCTTAAATTCCTTTTTCCTTAAGTGAAAGACACCCAGTGGAAATTTCCCAAATATTTTCTTTTCTGTCTATACAGAGGGGAATGATTTCTTACAATTTCCCATGATCGAGGATGAAACCCAACAGTGAAGCCCTCAAATACTCGTGGTCCACGTTTCTCACAAGGAATAGCAAGTTCAACTAAAACTCTGAGAATAGGAAAAACAGCTATGTTATTAGAGAAGAAACGTTGCAATTCTATTAAAGGAATAGAATAATACCTGAAAAGCTGCCACGTATATGCAAAAGCCATTCAAAGAAAAATAAAACTCTGACACTTGCCTTTAGGGAAAAGAAATAATTTTGTATGTAGATTGAAGCAATGCTGAAACTCTTAACACCATCAAGTATTTTTTTTTACCAGTTCTTTCCCAATTATTTGCTTTCAGTTAATTTTTCTCAGAGTAAGAATTTCCCATCAATAAGTAGCATTTCAGATTACTTTTAATACCAAGATATTAAGCATCCTAAGTCCCTTTTGCTATTTAGTATAAAAAAATCCTCTCAAATAAGGGTATCAGAGGTGGCAGTCCACTAAGTATCAAGAAGAAAATTAACTCTACACTATGGAGCAAAGACAAATTAATTCAGTATAAAACAGAATTCAGGGCACCAAGTACAGACCTGCAACTTGACTCATATGTGACATTGCATATGCATCCACCTCCACCTGAGATATGAAAGCAAAGACAAATTCAACTACTGTTTGATTAGTGAGGAAATATTTTAGAATGCTAGGCAGTGCAAAGCCATAGTCCCATAGACACAATTGAGTCACAAAAACAGTAAAAAAAAGCAGAAAGAAGTAGAAAACTGATTTTAAAAGAAATCACCCAAAACTTAAAGAGTTCTTTAACCAAGAAAAGCAATCTGGCAAGCTGGAGCTACAATTTTAATACCAATTAGGTGTCTAAGTTTCACATCTAGCCATGTCAAAACTCAGACTCAATCAACCTGATAACTGTTTGAAAAGCAACTCACTGAGAAAGCACAAGCAGCAGTAGAGGACTATTATAGTAAAACTACTCTACTGTTCCATATATGCACCAGAATTGAAATGGCTAAATCTGATAATTCCAATCATCCATTTGAATGCTTCATGGTTTAAAAAATGAATCCTGAGTGTGGATTATCCTTCTCTAAAGAATCATTTACTATAATGTTGACTGGCTGTTCCAACTTTTTATTTCCCACATGATTTATAGGTTTCATAATTGTGTGATTATATTCAATGAAACTGCCTAATCAATTCTGGTTCCATGCAACCAAGGAGAATGTTTAAGTAATTAACCAAATTAAAACAGTTCAACATATCTTAAAATAAATTATATTTATCAATTCCTTTTGCATGAAGAAACCGGTAGTTGAAATTCATAAAATAAAATTAAAAAAAAAAGAAGTATACACAAACCTGTGCATCCTCCATTTAAACAATTTCCACATATGACGTCCACCTGAAATTGTAGAAGAGTGAAATTTATAGAACTTATACATACTTGTGAGAGCAGCTGAATGCATTGAGCCTAAAGTATAATTGTTTTAGAGTTGTTTAAACTTCTAACAGAACTAATATCCGTATCTATTTATTTATTTATCGTAAGTTTTGGGTGAGTGGGGTTGGATTTTTCATTGAAAAAAGTTTCATCATAACAACTTACCTGAGCTGTACGTCCCTGTTTGTCATAAGTAAGCTCACAGTTGGTCAGGTCACCATTGTAAAACCCCTAGACAAAGTGATAAACAGAAATATAAAAATTCAGATAGTAATATTAGAATTCTAGTTATCAATAATACCATGATGGCAAAGCATTTATAAAAAATGTAGCCTAGAAAATTCCAAAACTATAATTTAGCTCAGCAGCCATTCGAAATCAGTTTTGACTTCCTCTGGCCACATCAATCAGTAAAACTACACAATATCTAAAAGATCATGGATGAAAGAAAGTGATGGCACAATGTCAAAGTAAATAAGAGAGATGACTGAGAAAGGTGGATCTGAAAGAAATTTTGAAATAATAATATCATGGATGAGTTTTTGAAAGCAAAATTGTTGCAAGAATAGTTATTGATCGAACCCCTACTAGACAAATGAGCAACAGTTCCATTTTTTTTTAACTAGCAACAGTTCCATTTTGTCCAGAATGAATTTTTATTTACTGTAAATTTGCAATTGGCATGTTATCTTTTGTATTTGCTAGAGTCTATTTAGCCATTACAAGGGGACCAAAAGAGACGGAGATCAATCTTTGCAAACACTAGCTCAAAATTTTCAATTAAAAATATATTTTAAAAGCAAGGTTTAGCATGTCACTTTCTTATATTGCATTCTCTTCATTTTATACTTTCCTCATATAAGGATTCAAAATCCTTCAAATCTAACAAATTCATGTGACTTGCTAAACACCAATTATCTCTGTCTGCTGCCTACGTCACCACTTTTGAGTTCACAAAACATTGCTTAAAGCCAAAATAGTGCTTACTTGTTGAAAATCAGCATGTCCTGAACCAGCAACAAAATGGTTGAACTTATCAAATCGGCCAAAATCCACATATCCCTGCATAATTGTGGGAAGCTCAGAAAACGTGAACCATACATATACACAGAAAAGACACATGAAGTGCAGAGTAGTTTCATACTGTTCTAACCATACAAACAACTTAACATCACATATATAAAGCTTTTAAAATTGTGCCAGGTTGTCTGGTCTTTACTATCAATTTAATATGGTCCTGGAAATAGCAAAATGCCACTTCCACAACAACAGCAGTTATTATTGAGAGAGTGGACACTTTTATTTATGCAAGTTTTGCCATGTCAAACACTAGAATCCTTTCTATCGGAGGAAAAAACTAATATTTATCTTATTTCTTAGACCATAAACTTCACATACAATATAGAACATCCGTGTTCTTTTTAAAGGCTAATTTCATATCATTCAGTAAAGAATATTTATCTTAAATATATGTTATTCGCACCAAAGAATGGCAATTGAATTAAGTGGAAGGGTTATGACTTTCTTAACTTTCACGGAACATAAAATTTCCTCTTACAGCCATGACCTACCATCAAAGTAAAAAACACTAAGGATAATAAGCATAGCCACAAGACTTTCATTACTTCCACGAATTACTTGAATAAAAATTGAACATAAGTATTTTTAAGAAACACATGATCACCATTAAGCAACGGGAGATCTACATGATGGCAAGAGGGGACCATGCAAAAGTATCCTATTAATTGTGGTTTGTTAAATATTTTTTGTATGACAGGGAATTTTTAATATTATTGACCCCCAAAAAAAATCTAAAATATTTAATTTTATATTTGAATGGAGTGTAGAAATAGGTTCTTATCAAATAAAAGTTTATTATGGATGGAGTGTTTATGTAACCAGTTATGAAAAAATTGCATTCATATTGATAGCAAATATATCAATTTGCATATATATTTAAAATATTTTAATTTAAAAAGTTTAAAATAGTTCATATTTAATTATTTTATCCAAGTGCACGTTGCAAAATATTTTTTAATAATCCAATTCCTTGGGATCAAAGGTTTACTTAGAAAGTGAGGGAATAGTGCTGGTTCCATACACTGAGGAAAAAAAATAAAATTAAAACCAGAAAAATTATATTTGTGCCAACATTTTTATAAATAAAAGAAGAATCCTAGAAAGAAAATATAAAAACAGAGAAAAAAAAGGAGCACGATGGTCAAGTACTTGAGAAGATGGTGTTATGCACTACCATTTGTGATCTTTGCTCAACATCCTTGCAAAATCGAACCACTAAGTCGGTATTTTCCTGCACCAAGACAAACATATAACATAATACTCTCTGGATAAAGATTCAAGAATAGCACAGTCAAAAGGCAAATGAAATTACCTTTCCTTCAAACTCAAAATGTTTCCCAATCCAGCTGCTCTAAATAACAACTTAAGAGGAAACCATTTTCAACAAAAATTCAACTGAAACATACAGAACAGCATATAAATATATATGTGTGTGTGTGTGTGTGTGTCCAATTTCAGCTTCAAAAATTTAAAATAAAGGGGGAAATAGAAACTGGAGACCATGATTCAAATCACCAAGTGGGTATCAACCCAATCTATATAATGCAATGTTGAGAATAATTTAAACAAATTCAATTTGAAAAACAAATTATCACCATCATGAAATGTCCTCAAAGGTGTAAATACCAAATTTCACTTCAATGTAAAAGTGTGAAAGTGTATAATTTGGATATTATTGCATAATCTAAGAAACCCATATCAATTTCAGGATACAAAGTCTACAAGTCGACTAGAATTATCAATAACATAGCAGCTAGAATTGGGTACAGCAATGGAGGCAGTCCCAAATGCCTGTATTATAACAACTGGGAATCAAAAAAAAAAAATTAATTAAACAAGAAAAAAAAAATGCATAGTAATTTAGAAAAGGATGTTATGGAAAATTACCTGAAACTAATATGCATAAGCAGGGTAAAGAATCGACAGAACCGAACCGCTGGTTCAGCATTACTTTTACAGGCAAATACAATTCAACAAATGAAAAAACAGAAAGTGGTGAAAGAAAGGGAATATTTTGTGTAGAAGGAGTCTCGGATGATACGGAGATGGAGAGAAACGTTTCTTTGAGTCTTCTACAATTGAAATTCCTTCATCAATCAATCAATTCTACTGATAATAGTAAACAGTATATTATCTTCCCTAATACGACTAATTGTGTTCAAATATTATCTGAATTTCCTATTTCAACTTGTTTAATATATATATTTATAACATTTAATTAATAAATTTTATATTTTTAAAAAATAATAATTGACCAAAAATTAATAACCAAAAATATTTAATATTTTTCTTTTTTTTAATACACTATTTTAAAAAAATTTACTGATATATTAATTTTGTTAATTAAATATACTAATTTTTAAAGCTTGTGTTTTGCACATGAATAAATTAATAATTTTTTTTCTTAATATTGAGCAAAATTATATTTAAATGAAACATAATCAAGTAACATCACAAATTTTATTTTTTATTATATAATTTATATTGATTGTTTAATTTAATTTATTTTCAATGGAAATTATGCACTTATTCATATCCTTAATATTAAATGTTCTATATATTTTTTATAAAAATCAGAGCTATTTTAACTAAAATAAATAATAGTAAGTTTTATATACCTACTAGCTTTCATCCTTGTGTGTTCCACGATCAATTTATATATTTGATACAATATTTTTTTTTAATTTTAAATTATATTATACATAATTTTATAATTTAGACATACATTTAAAAAATTAAAAATTATTAAGAAAAATGTTTAAAAATATAAATAATTAAATTAATATAATTAAAATATCAAAACTTTTCATGAAATAAATTTTATGACTAGATTAAATTTCATAATAATATTTTAATTTGCTCTTATAATATATATATATATAATTTCATAATAATATTTTAATTTGCTCTTCTAATATATATATATATTCATTTAGCCCATAGGTATCCCCACCATTTGGGTATGGTTCTAATCCTGCTTATGGAGGGTAGGGTGGCAAAGTTCTCTCTACCAAGAGTTTCTGTATTCTTAAGTCTCGAATTTGATTTCGATCTGAAGATATTGATTAAGCTAGAATAATCATCTTACCCGTTGATTTACGTTCTCATTGACTAAAGTTTTTTTTTTTACTTAATATAAGTGTACTTTTATTATAAATATATGCATTTTAATAGTTATGAAAAATTATAAAATCATATAAAAATTATAAATGTTATCTTAATGTTTTAAATAATTTTTAAATTAATTGAGATTTATAAACGTTATTAAATAATTTAATACGAATAAATGCTAAATGATTTTATAAAAAATTTTAAGGCTATGTTTGATTTGGAGAGAAATTCTCACTATTTTTTTTTAATTCTCTTTATGTTTTTTTTCAAACCAAATAAAGGTAAATTTTTAATTATGAAGCCATTAGATTTTTAGATATTTTTTATTTAACACTTAGATAGTATTTATAAAATTGAAAATTAAGTGTTGAAAATTGAAGTACTGAATTTTAACTACTTAATAATATAAGTGATATAATTTTTAAAATATAAATTATTTAAAAATTTAATCACGTATTGTATTTAGTAAAAATTTTAATTTAAATATTGTAACTTACCATTTTAAGTGATTTTTGACTTAATTGAAAATTTTAAATTGAAATTATTTTATATTATCAAATCATCTTAAAATTAATAATTACTGAAAATATTAAACTAAATAATAAATTGATTATTAAATACCCTTAATTTCATATAATGATTGAAGATTTGGACTTTTCATAAAAAAAAAAAAAAAAAAAAATGATGGAAGATTTGGATTTTGAGGATGATGGTGTGATTAATCATATGGGTTGGAGAATATGAAGAAACATGTGTAATCATACCAAAAAAAAATAAATAAATAAAACTTTTTATAAATTGAAAAGATTTAAAAATTTTATGCAATAATGTTGTGATGAAATGTGAATGCAAGTTTTAGATTGATGAGGCTAAAGAAATGAAAAGTTAAGTTTACAGTCTTTCAGTTCTCAAATATGAAATCTCTCTCTCTCTCTGCCTCTGAGACTTACACAGTGAAACTGACAAAATCCTAAAACGAACTCTTAAACTTCTATTATAAGTGCCTGCTTCAAAAAGCCAAATGTACAGAACCCATAGCTCTAACTCTAACACTCTCTTCCAAACCCTAAAATGCCGAAACTGCTGAAACCAAACCCTTCTTCAAACCCTACAACTACACCTACCCCAAGAAATGGCCAAACATTCGGTGGGTTGCCTCCCTTTGCAGAAACGATGGCTATTTGCTCTCTTAATCATGCTCTCCATCTCTACGGTCATCGCTTTCTTTATCAAAGCTGCTTTCGATTCTTGCGATCGTCATTTTGAAGTTACCCACAAACCAATTCGCTCTGTTAATGTTTCGCCCCTCAAGCCGCCTCCTAATCCACTCACTTTCATGAAATCCAAGCTCGTTGTTTTGGTCTCGCATGAGCTCTCTCTGTCTGGTATTCAATTTTTTCTTTTTTCTTTTTTTTTTTAAATTTCATTGGAATTACAGTCTGTCTCATGACTTGATTTATGTTATTAAAGCTACAGCACACATGAAAATAAATAAGCTTTATGTTTATGGGCATTCAAATATTTTTGCTAATTACTCTGATTGTTTCCTTACTGAATTCAATACTCTAAAATGGGAATTTTATTTATAGCCCAATCCAGACATTGTAGCTTATGTGTCTGTGTGTATATCTTTTTCATAAATGGTTATTTTTCAGTTATAATAATGTGAGATTGAACACAGGTACAGATGCGTGCCTGTTTGTTGATTAATGAGTTTTGATGAGTGGAACTAATCAAAGTGCGTGAATATATAAAGCCATTATTTTATAATCATTGGGTCCATCCATGCAGGTTATTCATTTTTGTATTTAGTTTGATGCAACGAAAGAGTTGAAAAGATGCAAAAGCAAGTTGCTTTGTTGCTGCATGAGGAACATGTGTTATCTCCCTATTGTTTCTGTAATTTTGGAAGATAAATGAATCCAATCATAGTATTCCAGTTAAGTTGAGTTTCCTTGATGCAAAACAGCGGGAAATGTGCGAAATTAGGAAATGGAAATGCCTCTGTGCGTTACAGTATCTTTTCTTTTTATGGACTTTGATGTATAATATTAGTCCATGCTTGTACAATTTTTAGTACATGGACAAAGGCGAACTTTCTTAAAGGAAAGCAAGTCGTAATCCTACTTCAATTGAGGGAAATTTCAGCACTGAACATATTTACAATAAGGATAATTCTAAGTTAGCTGAATTGCTCATCAATCTGAAGCTGTTTGAGATGAATATTGAAATGCTTATTTGGTGTTCACGTGTATCACGTGCGCAATTATACAAATCTATTTCTGCTGGAATTAATATTTGTAGTGTTTGGAAGGATGCAGTTTTTTTAAACCTTTTAGATATGCTATTTATACTGCCATTTTTAGGAGTAACCTTCCAAAAATTATTGATTTAGTGGCACGTGCTGTTTGAAATTTTTTATGTCATTGACATTATCCTCTTCATGGTAAGTGTACTGAACAAATAATCCGATTATTATTAATGTTTAAGACTTTTCTAATGCAAAAAAGGACATTTGTATGCCTAAACTACCAAGGTACCTTTAATTGATGGTGGTTACGGTTCAGAAAATATTGTGAGGTTCTACTATATTTATAACTTTCATATTTAGCCTTATGAGGAATTTATGATGAAGATATGCAGCTAAAATTATATTGTAATTTGCAGGAGTAAACTACCTGAAAAATTGTCCTCATAACACTCGTCAAGTAGTGATTTCTTTTTTGTCTGTGCCATTGCCCTTGAATTGACATATTAAGCTTGTAATTTGACTAGTGTTAGTGTCTAAGATAACTTCCATATTTCCATTTGTCAAAGCTTCCGTTCACTCACTTCCAGGAATTTGTGTATTTTCACAATGTTATTACAGTTTGTTATAAGCATGTATAACAATTGATATTGATATATGGCTCAACACAGGAAATGTCTTCAGTCCTAAAATAAACTTGTGGTAGCAGCGTGTATGTGTATGTCTTTCTGCATTATCGACTCTCTTATCTGTCTACTCCACCTTCTTATTTCTCCTCTCCCTCATAAGTTTTCCTATATAAACCCCTTTTAACTTTTCATGAATTTATGCTAATATTCTCAATAATTTTTCAGGTGGACCACTGTTGCTGATGGAATTAGCTTTTTTATTGAGAAGTGTTGGTGCTGAAGTTTATTGGATTACCATTCAGAAACCTTCAGGAACTGATGAGGTGATATACAGTTTAGAGCAAAAGATGTTAGTCCGAGGAGTGCAGGTATTGTAGTTCTAAATCTACAAAATTTTCAATTTGTAGGTTTTTTAGTTTGATGCATATGTATTATATAGTTTAGTTTACTTAAATTGCATCAGTTTAATTTGTTTAGTTCCTATGTGCATATGTAGCTGAGAAATTGTGCTTTTCGCTCTAGCACAAGATTTCTTATATAACTTTAAATTCATTGTCTATTCTTAAATAGATTCATTCTCTATTCTTAAATAGTTCGCTCAAGTTCATTTTAGATGTACTTTATTATTTTTAGGAAAATATTCAATTAATTATCTTAGTTGAGTTCATTTATCATATGATATTAAGTCTGGCCTGTTGTAATGTGCTGCCTATGTTTCCCCTGTTAATTAAAGTTTAAAAAATGGCTCTGTAACTCTTCTCAAAGCTTCTGATTCTGCTATCATATGCATATGTAGGTATTGCCTCCAAAAGGTCAAGAAGCTATAAATAAAGCTCTTAAAGCTGATATGGTTGTTTTGAACACTGCTGTTGCTGGGAAATGGCTGGATGCAGTTCTGAAGGAACATGTTCCTCATGTTCTCCCAAAGGTGTTGTGGTGGATTCATGAAATGCGAGGGCATTATTTCAAATTGGATTATGTCAAGCACCTTCCTTTGGTTGCTGGTGCTATGATTGATTCGCATGTGACAGCACAATATTGGAAAAATAGGACTCAAGAGCGTTTAAGGTAGACTTTTGATCTGCACAATACATTCATAGTGTACTTATGATCAGTTACGATTCAGATTTCCTTTCCTTTATGATTCAGAATTTAATTTTCTTCATATACTTAAAATTTTAAGGTCTAATATTAGTAATGGACATAAATGCTTTTAAACTGAGGCATTATAAATGCCTTGCATTAGCTTTTATGTTGTGTTTTCACGGATTTGAACCCCTTTAATTTTGATTTTGACAAAAATCATTGTTTGGATTCGCCAAATATTTATGGATTTGATTTTGAGTGAAATCCATTATAAAAATTTGAAGGCTTAATGAAGTGATGGATTTCAAATGACTAGGATTTGTATCATTCCAGTCTAACCCAATCCCTTTTTCTTTAAATTTCATTATTTGAAATCCTAAATTTTAAATACAAATTTACGAATGAACAAATTATTAGTTTATCAAACTTTCATCTGGGTTGTATACTGTGGTATTAGTGATGCTGAGGCAATAAAAGTATACTTGTTTTTGTTGTCTACAACTGATCTTTACTCTTGAGTCTTGATTGATTGAATGAGCTGTATTTACTCTTGATTGATTGAGACAATAAAAGAATGAGCTCAACTAAATTGCTTTGTTTTGTCCAACAAATATGAGGCTGTATTTGGCACCATTTTGGTTTTTTTGTTCCTTAAAAACCAAAGACTGCTTGGTTCTCTAGTTTCATAAATGGTTTTCCTTTTTAATAAAAGGTGTCCAAAACAGGACCAATTCCCGTCAACTGAAAATCTTAGAAGGCATAAATAGCTTAATCAGTTCCAATCAAAGCATAAATATGAGCGCCATCGTCCTGATCTACTGCCATCAAGAGAGCAACACTTATCCAATCACTAATTTCACTTCAAAAAACAAAGAAAAAGAAGTAACACCACTTCCATGAAGTGAGTGGCCAAAAAGCAATCACCAATTCCATCAAGAGAACCACCAAACAAATGGTACATATATATTTAATTGTTTTAGAAAATGTTTTTGAAAACACACTATGAAGAGATCATTTTTGGTGGCTCAAAAGCAGCCAGCAAGCTTTAAGGTTTGCAGCCCCTGTGAACAATTTCTGAACACTTCTTTATCGCTATTTTTTATGCATGTTACCTTAATTTTCTTCAAAATTTGATGAAATTAAGAGATCTGCTGATGGTCAGTAGTGATGGGCTTGATATGGTGAAGAAAGGAAGTAACAGATTTCGCTTGGATATTTGATTTCTAGTGTACTTTTGTTGCTTCCACTTGCAATTGTAGTGAACTTATTTGTTGATAAAGAGCGAACTTTTCAGAATGTCATTTATACTTGATTGTGATTCTTTTGAGCACTGAAATTGGTTCATTGAAGTATCAATGAAAAAGAATGACAGAAATAATAGAACGATAGAAATAATATGTATTCAATTTCTATTGTCGGCCGAGTTGTGTAACATTGTCATTAGGGTTTTCTTTCTCTGGTCTATTTTACTTTTCATATTGCAACTTATAATTAAAGGTTGGACATTTTTTTTGGTCCCCTTGTTTGGCGTAAGACCCTTGACTTCCATTAGTAAGCTTTTTCAGTGTGTTTCCAGCTGGTTTGGTCTCTTAGTCTCCTTGTTTTAAGTTTCAATCTTTTCATAGAATTAGTTGTCATTCTCATCTAATTTAATGTTTTCTTCATTTTCCAATTTCAGTTGCAGTTCAAATCGGACTAAATAACTTTTCACTTATTTCTATAAGTTTTTGTGTAGCAGATTTCTTTTCCCTTTTGGTAATTGTTATGTTTTCTCTGCAGGATTAAAATGCCTGAGACCTATGTTGTTCACCTTGGAAATAGCAAGGAACTCATGGAGGTAGCTGAAGATAGTGTCGCAAAAAGAGTTTTGCGTGAACATATTCGGGAGTCTCTTGGAGTGCGAGATGAAGATTTACTATTTGCCATAATTAACAGTATGGTTTGCATGCTACTGAATGCTCTCCTTTCAAATCAGCATCTACTTTCCTTTACGTGAAATCACTTTTGTACTTTTAAATGAATTATCCAGTTGTGTCCTGCTCAAGTGAAAGATACTAACAATTGTTCTCCAGTATCTTTTCTAACCTTTTTTTGTCCATAACGTTCGAATATTTTATTGTTATTATAATTATTTCTTCTGGAATCATAACTGCTTATAGATTTTATTATTTTATGGTGTCTTTCAACTGTACTCAGTTCTCACTCATGTATTTCTTGACTGATAGACCACCATATAAATGCAGGTGTTTCACGTGGAAAAGGCCAGGATCTATTTTTACGTTCCTTCTATGAGAGCTTGCAGTTGATCCAAGAGAAGAAGCTTCAGGTGCCATCAATGCATGCAGTAATTGTAGGCAGTGACATGACTGCTCAGACCAAGTTTGAGACAGAATTACGGAACTATGTGATACAGAAAAAGATTCAAGATCGTGTTCACTTTGTAAATAAAACTCTAACTGTAGCTCCTTATCTAGCTGCAGTTGATGTTCTTGTTCAGAATTCACAGGTAGTTTCTTGGTGCTTGGAGCATGCCTTTTCTAATTTTTGTATTTTATTTTTTAACATCCAATTCATTCATTTAATTACTTTTTACTCCGTTTGGCTCTTTCTTTATGCCAGTCTTTTGTCTTGTGTGTGCCTTCATATGCACCTTTTTGAATAGTTTGTTGTTTTCCATGTTTGTTTGTTGGTCAGCAATCCCTATTTATAATTTTTAGTGGATGAAATTTTTTCCAATTTGAGAACAGTAGGATATGCTCAATTCAACTAAATCAGTCCCAAAATAGTTGGCTAGTTACATTGTCCATTTTTCTCTGTTCCTTTTATGTAATAAAATTCTGATCACCAACCTATTGTCTCTTCCCACCATCATCCCCTTTTTGTCTGATTTCAAAAGCTGCTCTCCGTGATTTGACACACAATAAAAGCTTACCTAGGCAGGGGTAATATCATAATTAGTTAATTTTCTAAATTTTTTAGCCTAATTCTTTGAAAAATTGTCTCCTAGCTTTAGCAAGGGTCAGGATCTGTAGTACTATTATCCTCAATGAGTAGTGCTTTATGTTAGTTTTGCCAGCTGGGAAGGAAATGTCTTGTGGTACAGTGTGCTGGCATAAAATGGAAAACATTAGAGGGATATGATGAAATGAAGGTTAGATTTTTGGGTACCTAAGATGTTCCTTTGACAATCTCACAAAGAATAATACTGGACATTTCTCCCCAAATTGTGGATGCTTAAAAACAATATGCTAGGGTGCATTTAAGCAGGGTTGAATATATTGATGCCTTAAATGATCTTAGAAGGTAATATTTTGATGCAAAACTTTTAGAATATGAAATTTTCATTTTGTTCTAAGGGAAGCAATCCCGTGAGAATCATTCAAATTTACCATGTGATGTGTATAAAGACTCGTAACTTATTCTCTAGTCTGTCTTTTTTTACATAGATTTTAGAGATCTAATATTTGGTATAAGAATTTTGCTTCATTTAGTTTTGTTCTGATTACCTTTTATAAATATTCTTCAAAATTTCATGTGCTCTTCTAAGAACCTATTGGAATTATAGAGTTATAATGAATAATTTGTACTTTGTGTTGATTCATGTAGGCACGGGGAGAATGCTTTGGGAGGATAACCATTGAAGCCATGGCATTCCAGTTGCCTGTGTTGGTAAGAGCTTTGGTGTGATTCTGAGATATCTTTCAATAAATATGACCTGTTTTTATCTGTTTGTGTTTTCTGTACATGGCTAGATTTTGATGTTGAATGACTGCTGATTGGAGAGAGATTCATTTCAGGGGACGGCAGCAGGTGGCACCACAGAGATTGTGGTAAATGGGACTACCGGCTTATTGCATCCAGTTGGTAAAGAAGGGGTTACTCCCCTTGCGAAAAACATAGTCAAACTTGCCACTCATGTTCAGTGGAGGCTTACAATGGGGAAGAGAGGTTATGAGCGGGTGAAAGGAATGTTTTTAGAACATCACATGGCTCACAGAATTGCTGCAGTGCTAAAGGAAGTATTAAGGAAGTCAAAATCCACATTCGTAAGATTTTGAGCATCGCCTTAATGCATGAGCTGCACTTGGTTTTCTACCAGGCTGCATTGTGGGGCTGCTACTTCCAAAATTGAACTAACTAAACATGGAGATCAACTCGTCGAGTCTCCGATGATAGAAATCTATAATTATGTCCAAAGTCTTTTCTGTTGTCCTCTTCCTTGACGTCTTTACTCTTTACAAAGAGCTGTGAATTATGTACAAGTCTTCTTAGTTGTCTCTTTATATTGTTGTCATTATCTACAAAGATATGACAAGATCGTAGTTATAACCTTTGTGACGGATGCTTGATAGTTTTTTAGGTTTGCTGTTTGTGTACATGCACGTTATCTTGAATTCCCAGTTAAAATTCCAGTTACAAGGGTGCTAAAATTGAAAGATTTTGATAAATTCAGTTCAATTTTAAATGAATGCGAGTTGAATAGAAAATTCCTGTTTGATATGGTTTTTGATTTTTAAATGTAAAAGAAAAATTACTAATATGTATTTATTTTTGCTATTTGATATTTTAAAACAGAAAAGTAGATAATCAAAATGAAAAAGAATTATAAAAGATGTTTTTTTTTTTTTTTTCATTTTATCACTAGATGTCTAAAATCAGACTTATCGGTCGACTGTGAAGAAATAAGGTGAAGACTTTGTTGATATTTGATTCAATGGCAATGAAATTATTTCCAATAAAAATCTTAAATTTGAGTTCCGTTGAAACTAAATTTAAAAAGACAAAAAGAAATCTTGAAATTTTTTTATAAAAAGGATTATTATAATATGTTATTAGAAAAGAAAAATAAATATTAGTATACAATTATTAATCTTTAAAAATATAAAATATTAGCTACAAATTATTAACAAATAGATTTTATAAATAAAATAAAATAAAATAAAATATATTTTATATAAATATAAAACATATAAAAATGATTATATTTATATAGATCACCAATCAAATTTAAAATGAACATACAAATTGATATTCATTTTAAAACATATAAAAATGATTATATATATATTTACCGTTTTTAATAATTACGTTTTTATAAATAACCATCATAAGAATTAATGTAAATATATTAAATAATTATATTTATTATAATAAATATTAATTAAAATAACTTATTATAATCAGATTAACCAATGAATAACAACTAGCAATAAATGCATTGTGAAACTCAATAAAATTATAATCAAACATTCTTGGAAAACACTCAAACATTTTGCATAAAATACTACCAACATTTCTGTAGAAAGGCAAGGACTACGTTACACTTTGAAGTATCTATGCGCCATATTGTTTTTTTAAATAATTTTTTTTTTAATGAAAACCATATGATGAAAGTAAAACAAGTTGCAATAGATCCCCAAACTAACACAAGATGTTTTTTTTTTTTTTATTTTTTTTTATTTTTAGCAGACAAGATGTGTGTATTTATTTTTATTTCTTATTTACTTTAGCAGCGTTTAGTTTTTGTATTTCTTTTTTGGCTCTATATATTGCAGAAAAAACCCTTCATGAAAAATTAATTAATTAAATAATAAACATGTATTTGTCATTTATTTTATACATGATATATGATTCCTTTAGTATTAAGAAAATGGATTACTAACTGTTAGTGGCTATGGGTTCCTCTAATATGGTGGGCCCTACATGCCTAATAAAAACAAATGAAAAGAAAAAAAAAATTGAAGAAGAAGAAATTTTTTTTAAAACGTGTTAGTTTTTTCAGTGCAGCTTTCAATCCACCGTCCAGCTGCAAATTTAGAATTTGCAGCTGGCGCACAGTATATAAATAGTAAAATCTCCTTTCTATAAATAGGCAGGAGATGTAAGGAAGAAAACACAACATTACATAAAATTAGAAATAGAGAGAGAGAGTTTTATGTATGTGAGTGAGAGGGTTTTGATAATTTTTATCCGTTCAAAAATTATCCTACATTTCTTTAATCTTTGTTCAATATGAGAAAGGGTGTACTGGGTTATTGGGTGTTGTATGAGAGAGGATTTACAATTTTGTCCGTCCAAAAATTGTATTGTGTAACTATAAGAGTTATAGTGAATTATCCCTTGTGGATCGTGGATGTAGGTTTATTGAGAAACCGAATCACGTAAAATTCTTGTTGTCTTTGCTGTGAGTTATTTATTTATTTCTATTTTCGTTGTGCGTGTGAAATATCCCATAAAATTTTCCAATAAGTAGCATCAGAGTTTCTGGTTCTTATTTTGGGGTGGAGAGAAATTTTATTGGGATTGAAGTGGGACCGCTGTCCGAGGCAGTATCATATTTTGAGAAAAGAAATATACTGCGAGGAAGAGAAAAATACGAGAAATTTTTTTTTGTGCAATCCGTTTCGAGAACGGGTGTAAAATCAAAAAATTAAGTGAATAGTAACAATGCAAAACAATTTGTTTTTGCATGTTACTGTTACTGTAACAGTAAGCAATAGTAACTACAGTAACAAGGAACTGTAGCAGAGTACGG
>CATKHJ011143322.1:0-19362 GCA_949750685.1 Vernicia montana
TTTTCCTTTTAATATTCTTTCTCTTTCTGTTAAGGTAATCAGAGGTGATTCTATGAGGGTTTTCCATCTGGGTTCTTGATTTTGGACATGGGTTTCGATGATAATTCAAGGGTGGTGTTCGCTTCATGGGATTTGCTTCTCTAGTGTCAGGAACTAGTCTGTTTTTAAGTTGATTTTTGTGTTATCTGTTAGTAATCTTGAACTGGATTACTTAAATTGGTGGAATTTGGAAGCTTGAGGGGTTATTTCTCCTGAAATTCAATTGTTTATAGACATTTTTGTGAAGATGTTTGTTTATTGAAGGTGAGTTCTGGATATGGACTGGTGGTCCTGATCAGGTGTTTGCATTTGGGATTTGTTCGTTTCTAATGGAGGGGATGATGATTAAGGGACAAATTTTTTGATTTTGGAGGTGGGATTTTGATAAATCAGGTGTTGGCTAATCCTTGAAGTAAAAACTATGGATAGAGCGATTCAACCTCCTCTGGTAAATTGTTTGTATACTCTTGGGCTATTATTCTTCTTTACTATTTGACAGATTTATGTATTTAGAATGCAATGTAATGCCAAATTAGGTTTGTCCCTTTCATTTTAAAGTTGAAGTTTGCTCTGTTTCTGTTTGTTCTTGTTGTTAAATTTGGTTCAATAGATGAATTTTAAGCCTTTTCTCAAGGCGCTTAGCAGTTTTAGTGATTGATAATTGAAGCTACTTAAGCCTCCAACATTTTTCAGTTGTTGGAAAATGCACACTTTTGTGATGCAGCAACATTTTTCTGCTAATTTTCAGTTATTGCTTGTTTTTATAGTCTAAGTATTCTTGGCTGAGATCTCATGGAAAATGTTAACTGATTGTAGATCTTCCAAGCAATGCAAAATAATCTTTTATCTTTTCAGGGAATAATAGCAAACTTTTTTGGAATGGATGCACTAATAAATAGCTGAGAAATTACTTACATAGTCTAATAGAAATTGATTAATTGTAGAATTTAGTGTATTCATTTTCTTTAGTCATTATAACATGTTTCATGGGCCATCAATGGCATATGACTTAAGTCCACTTTCTTATCCTAATTTCTTAGATTGGCAGACACTTGAGGTGTTGAAATGAAAAAATGAAGCAAAGAAATCAAACTGCATGATGAATGGAGTTTTGGAATCATTGTGAAGTCATAGTCTATTTATGCATCTAATCTTTTTTTCATGATCTTTAATGTTATGGTCATTGAATAATTATTTGTTCTATTGTGTCTTACTGTACTCTGAGCATGTGTAGTTTATTGTTGGTGTTGTCTGCTTTACAGTAGAATAGTTAATACTATTTATTTGCATTTTGCAAGCAATGGCACCTGGTGGGAGTGGCATCTTTTAGGAATAGCTGTAGGTCATAGAGTTGGCACTTGGCACCTCATTTTTTGCAACTCAATGCTTTTATATGCTGGTTATGAAATATTGTCAAACTGTAACTTATTGTATTATATATTATTTGATTCTAAAAGGGAGAAAAATAGTACCTGTATATTTTCTTGAAGGTCATTGTTCTTCTTTCCAGTGAAATAACTAATACAGGGGGAAAGTTGCATTTGTAAAGTATTTTTTTCTTCTGATGTAGAAGTAGTACTAGTGTGGTAGAAATGCATTTAATAGAAAATTTCAGCAATTGCATGCAATATACATTATTTTTTATTTAATTTTGCTAGCAAAGTAGATAATGCATGTTAGTCTTTTTCTTTTATATTATCAAAAATCCAAATAAAATAGTTCTGCACCTGTGTAAATTAGTTATGTGTTAGTCTGACTTCAATGTAAAATGCTACAAATAGTAGCCTGAAAGTATGTAAATTAACTTTTCTTCATATATATTTGTAGGTTGATACCACAGCTTGTTTATGTAGAGTAGATGCAGGCCTCAAAACAGTTGCCAATGCAAAAAAATATGTCCCTGGATCTAAGCTTTGCCTTCAACCAGACATTAAACCATCCATTCATCCTACTAGGAGCAAGCCATCACGCGGTGACAGGAGTCGAAATCAATCTCCTCTGCTTCCAGGACTTCCTGATGATCTTGCTATTGCTTGTCTGATCCGGGTCCCAAGGGTAGAGCACCGCAAGCTACGACTAGTCTGCAAAAGATGGTACCGTCTTTTAGCTGGAAACTTCTTCTACTCACTCCGGAAGAACCTTGGAATTGCCGAGGAATGGATATATGTCATCAAGAGAGACCGAGATGGTAAAATCTCATGGCATGCATTTGACCCAATATACCAACTTTGGCAGCCCCTTCCCCCTGTCCCAAAGGAGTACTCTGAAGCCCTCGGATTTGGTTGTGCTGTCCTCAGTGGCTGTCACCTCTACTTGTTTGGTGGTAAAGACCCTCTAAAAGGATCAATGAGAAGAGTCATTTTTTATAGTGCTAGGACTAATAAGTGGCATCGTGCCCCAGACATGCTTCGTCGACGGCATTTTTTCGGCTCGTGTGTCATAAACAACTGTTTATATGTAGCTGGTGGAGAAAATGAGGGGGGGCATCGGTCCTTGAGATCAGCAGAAGTTTATGATCCTAACAAGAATAGATGGTCTTTCATTTCAGATATGAGCACAGCAATGGTGCCCTTCATTGGGGTTGTGTATGAGGGCAGGTGGTTCCTGAAGGGGTTGGGATCTCACCGACAGGTTCTAAGCGAAGCCTACCAACCAGAAACTGATAGCTGGTATCCTGTTTATGATGGCATGGTTTCTGGGTGGAGGAACCCGAGTGCTTCCTTGAATAGGCACCTCTATGCTTTGGACTGTAAAGATGGCTGCAAACTTAGGGTTTATGATGATGTGTCTGATTCTTGGAGCAAGCATATTGACAGCAAGATGCATTTGGGGAATTCTCGGGCTTTGGAGGCAGCTGCTCTTGTTCCACTCAATGGAAAACTCTGCATCATCAGGAATAATATGAGCATATCTTTGGTTGATGTGTCAAAATCTGAGGATTTGCGGGGAGCTACTGCTGAGCATTTATGGGAAACCATATCAGGGAAAGGGCAGTTCAAGACTTTGGTCACAAATCTCTGGTCAAGCATAGCAGGCAGGAACCGACTGAAAAGTCATATTGTTCACTGCCAGGTTCTTCAAGCATAAAGAACATAAAATTACATAGAAACCAGTGGATGCTTCTTCAGCTTCTAATATTTCTTGGTATGTTGGCTGTCACATTCATGAAAGAACAATATCAGAAACTCATCTAGTTAACAAAAGTGGCACTCTCAAATCCATTTTAGTTAGCTCTTGTCAAAGAATCCTTATATCAGGAGGAGTGCTATATGGGTAAGGATGTTTGTTTTGCTAGAATTTAGTGTTACAAATATATGTAAGATACACAGTAGTTACATGTTAAAAATTGAAGAGCAAATTATCCAACTGACTTAGTCTTCTGTGTCACCATATAGCTGTAACTGTCGCCGTCGATCAAGCTCAGCTTGTATGAAACATAAGCAGGTCAGTTGGTTATTGGTCTTTTTCCATACATCCAACTTTTGGTTTTTGTGATTTTCAATGTTATAGTGCCCAGTAAATGTTAAACAGTTCATTGTCAATTTGAAATGAGCCTGATAAGTTTTAGCCTTTATAAGGTTTTGCACTGAAAAGCAAAGAATGCTAGAAATATTTCTGGCAGTTTGCCATGTATCATTTTATAGCAATTCCTATTTTAAATTTTCATCCAATTTAATTGATATTTGCCTGGTGATGAATCAAGATTGACCGAAAACATAATCACCCATGAAACTTTTATCAAAAAGTTTGGTGACTTCTATAGAAATTTATTGAACAGCTCGGCATCTAATTTCATATCTATTAAACACTTTTTTTTGCAAATAAATTGGATGTGAAAAATATGGATATTAATATAAAATAAAATAATAACATATTGTCTTCCATTCCAAGCGATTGAGTGATAAAAAAAAATTAGAGTTTTTAGTTGTTTTTATCATTTTTTTTATTGAAGTTTTTATCATTTTTACTTGTCTTATAAGTGTTAATTAAAATAAAAATAAAAATAAAAATTGAAGTACTAATTCAATGTTTTAAAGATTTGGGCTGCCACTATACTTCTGTTTTGAAAAAGATTCAACCTCAAAAGAAATACTACTACATAATTTTAAGTGGTTCTGGTTATTTTGCACTCAATTTGAATAAAAGAAATACCTAAAATAAATCAAAAATAGTATATTGGTTGCTTCTTGGCATGTGTGCAACACGTGCAGTTCTGTATTAGGGTTGGTGGTTCTTAAACCTGCAAATGATACTCTGTAGTCAGAAACGACAGTGTTGCAATGAAAACTTTGCCTTGCTTCATGGATTCTGTAACATTGCTCTGCCATTTGCACATCGGAATCTTAACATTTTTTGTCCTATTTTTGTTTTTTGGGATTTTTACTTTTTTTTTTTCTTTTTTGGATTTTTCTGATAAAGTTTCTTTAGCACCAAATAAGAAATTATACTCCTTTCAGTTTAAAAAAAAGAAATTATACACCTTTCCACTCGTAAAAATAGACTCATTTTCTTTTTTCAGTTGTTCTAAACTAGTCCAGTTAATTTTTTTTAGTTTCCTAATAGAATAATATATTAAAAAAATTCTGGCAAAATTTATTGATTTAACTATATTAATTATATTTTCTTAATCTATATGAAAATCAAAATAGACTTATTTTTATAAAACAATAAGAAATAACAATTTTAATTAATAATTTTAAAAAATTACATTTAATTACAATCACAAACCATCTCAAATAAATATATCAAAATTTCCATTTTCATCTCATATAAGCACTAAGGTTGCTGGTTAGAAGAACCCATGAAGTAATCATTTTATCTTCTTACATACCATAATTTTATAATATAGTTCCTGCAATGAAATTTAAAGAAAAAAAAATGTTGAAGATAGATTTTATGCCAAGGGGCAATGAAATTACGTATCAATGAAATATATCCAAGTCTAAGAATTACAAAAAATGGAACCAATGTGCTGATAACCTATTATTTGTGCATTGTCATAATCAATTTTCTTTCAAACTCTGGCTACAAAAGAATATTTTACAATGATATCTAAAGTCTAAACTGGACTCCACGAGATTTCACTAATAGATCCATACAGAGAGACTTGCTGGTATTATGTGAAACTGACCAGAAACTATCCACTCTTGAATCCTGAGAGGTAAGAACAAGCCAACGAACAACTCTTTTCCTTCTGCTTTTTGTATTCATCATATCGCAGGAAGAAATAGCCAAGATAATCAAAATCAATTGGAGACATCTTTGCCTGTGAAAATAAATAAATAAATTGATGATCAAATTGTAGGGTTTAGTGGACTTGACTTGTAGTTGTAGAGAAGAAGGGTGTCACTTACCTGGATTAGTGCCCACAATGCCCAAATTAAGTGTGAAGCTAACATGAAAGTATTTGTCTCTATGTATAGAGCTTCAAGGTCCTTTTCAGATACCTGTTGTTGATAAGAGAAAAAACACACAACTCTAGTGATTTATTTTCCATCCAAATCCATAAAAAACAAAGCAAGAGTTCTAACGAGACCTTAGAAACAAAACTCCTCTATCCTGAGACCTGCCAATGAAATCTCCAAGTGCATGATAGAAGCTACGAGTACACGTCTAGAACCAACTGAAATTAACTTCCTAAACGAACACATTTGCTAAATCTAATCGATGCAATATCAATTTGTAATGTGTCCAAAAAGGAAAGTCTTGCTCATAAGATGAACTTTCTAGTAAGACCATGAGAGAGAACTAGATTAATCATCAAATGGTACAAGTAATGAACCTCAAATTCCAAGGATGATAAAACTAAATCCAAGTGTAATCCTATTGCACAACATATCTAAACATATGATGTAGTGCAACTAAATGAACTTGCACAACATATCTAAACATTTCCATAAATAAGATTTCTACACTATCTTCTTCCTCCCTTTTTCCCCCTTTTTTATTATGCAGCAACGGACACCAAGCATTCAAAATCCAAACCACTTCAAAGTCCTGTCACAGTTATCTTTCTCTGTTTATAGCCAAAAGCAGCAGTCCCTTCTATGTTAAATTTACCAGATATACAGTACATCAGAATCACTCAGAAGTAGGACAATATCATTCATCTAGAATGTATTCATTTATAAACCCATGAAGATAAAATTTTGAAGCCACAAACATACCTCATGTGGTTTGTCAGGTTGTAAATAATGCCTGAAGAAATGATATTGTTCATCCTTACTCGGGTATCTACATTAACAAAGTTCAACAATCAACAAAATGAAATTTAAAGTGGAGAAAGCAAATAGAAGAAAAAAGTTGAAGACATACAAGCTGTAGTCACAATCATAACCCGCATATTCATTGAAGTGATTTCCTATGTCATAACCTCTGTAACTGTATGATCCGTACTCAAAATCAATGAAGTAGAGTTTATCTGCATGTTCATGAGATAAATGAATAGACAAAAATAGGAGATTGAGGAAACCTATCAGCAATACACTAAAGAAATTCTTTAATAATATATTATTTAATTCGTGCATATTGGCACCTTTCAGGAACCAAGCCCCACACCAACTTCATTGTCTCCTGGGTCAGCCTTTTAGACATTTTGTGTTTTTTAATTATGGCAGAGAGCACCTAAAGCATCTGATAACATTGCATTTAAGCAACAGAAAAATCAAAGTACCCCCTCAGCTATCACAAGAAATTCTTATGTTCAAGAGAATTCCATGTCATTGGTTAACCAAAAACATCCGACAGAAAAATTTGCATTCATCACAAACCAGATTATTAGCAAAGATTAGCCAACAACCCAGACAACCTCTGCATATTTGTGATCTCTTAACATATTCTTATTTATCTGTCATACCTAATTGTACTTGATGTAGCTTATATGGATATGGAAACTGAAAATTAATTGACATTGTCTTCCATCAATACCCTACTGTTTAAAAGATCCATGCCGTGTGACATCTACATGTATACCAGTACCAGATTTTTTTTTATAGGTCTATTATAACCAACCACTTTAATGCCCCACCACTTGCTAACAAGCTCACATAACCAGATACACTATCATCATTAGCTCCTTGTTCTGTATTACTTCTGCTTTTCAGTTTATTTATGCATACATAAGAAAAGAAAAGCTCAAAGAAACAGAAACAATATATATTTGCAAGAGAGCTTAAATAATAAAAGAGTAGACTACTTGACCGAGACAAATGTGATTATACAAGAATGAAAAAGGAAAGGGTGTTAAATGAAGAGGGGGAAAAATGTATTTTAAATCAGGGACTTTATGCACCTTCATCTTCATTAAGCATTAGATTCCCAGAGAGTAAGTCATTGTGAGCAAAAACCACAGGAGCATTAAGATGGCCTGTCAATTCCTGTTCAATTATCAGGAAGAATACCACCATAAATAGGAAGAAAGCTCTTCAAACCTTACAAATACTTGACCAAGAAATCAGCACAAAATAATGGAAATAGAAGAATTTACAAAGTTCAAAAAAAGTATAAACCTTCATCCACTATGAATGCAAACATTATACTGCATACATTTATAACAATTACCACCTAATAACTAAAGAAATGCTAAGGCCCAAGGAGCTCCAAACTGTGAGTCTAAACAAACTTCATGCTTTCTGCGTCACACTCAATAGCATCTAGCATTTTGTAAGGTATCATCTTATATAAATTGAAAATGAACCATCTATATAAAATGTCAGGTTCCATCGACAGCATCTAGCATTTTGAGGTGAATCATCTAAATTGGCAGAAAGTGAGAAAGAATCCAATGTGTCTGAAATTTGGGTCTTTTTTTAACTGAATGATATCAGATGTTCAGGTTCATCAAATCATGAACAAGTCTAAGGTCAGGGAAATCATCAAACAAATATCTTCTGCAGTTATCAAGGACATACTACTTTATTTACATAGTGAAATTGCGCATTGTATGTGTGATGCTTAATTTTCCAACAAATGATTATCATTTGCACTAACGATTTGAATAGCTCAAAAGGCAACAGCCTTGTGATTAACAAGAAAAATATGTGAATCTATTGAACAACCTAATGTACAAGTGGTTTCATGTCAGCTAGAGGCACAAAAGGCTAGCCTCTAACCGTCAAGCCTTCATAGAAGAACTACAAGACAACAACTACAAGCAAGAAACCTTATGGGGGGAGATTACCTTGATTTCAACAACTTCATTATAAACTTCCTTAAACGAAATTGTCTCGTATTTTCTTTGTTTCTCAATATCATCAAATTGAAGAATAGATGCTGTAACAAAGTATAGTGACTCAGCATAGGAGAAATTAGCAAATACTAAAGGATATGCAGTAGCCAAACTGCTGAAAGTTGAAAAACCATGTGAACAAATTAATTCCAGATGAATTGTGCAAAATGCATATGAAACACCATAGCAAGGAAGTTAGACAAGTCAGAAAACACACCATTTTCATAGAACTTCAAGATGTCATTCCATAACTGAGGTTCTTTAGAACCTGGAATTTCCACTTTATGGAATTTATGTAGTTGCTTGGCAATTTCAGCAGCAAGCTTTGGCTTCCTCATATCTGGCACAAAAGAACAGCCAATTTAAAGATAAGGGGATGAAAGAGAGAGAGAACCTGGAGAGGGGGTTCAAATCACATTGCAAAGGAAGGAACAACACAAATCAGGAATTTCTAGTGCAAATAAAAGGAGTTCAAACCAGATTGAACCTTCATAAACCCTCTCAATTCAACAAACAGTGCACAGAAAGGAACTTCTAGTGGAAACAACAGATATTGCACCAAGAATTTTAAGGTGAATGCAACATCACAAGGTCAATAGCTTCTATTTACAGCATTCAGCTAGTATTCCATGTGCTATTAGAAGTGAAATCTATCATGGAACTAAAATAACATCAGTTGCATAACAGAATAAGCAACCATTAAATTATCTCCAGTTTTGTGACAGCAATTTTAAAATAAAAGACATTCTGGCCATTGGACAATATTTCTAGCAAACCTATCCAAACTTTATTTTCAATTTTTTTTCAAGATTTCCAACAAAACTAGTTCAAAATTTTAACTAAATTTTTGTAGTTTCAGCAAGATCTAAGACTTGGATTCAAAATTTGTGTGCATGTATAAAATGCATTCCAAATTTTCAAAGCCATACAATATTATGGATTGCAAACTATAACTACCTTAAAAATAACATATCAGATAACATAGTGCTTTTGTTTTTAAAAAAAAATCAAAATTTGTTGAAAGCGATAGTATAGTATCTTTTTAAAAAAACTCCAGTTTATGTACATTAGAGGGAACTTTCTAACTGGAGGGGAAAAGAGAAGGCATGTAATTGCATTCCACAAAACCACAATCTTAAACCATGAGCTAAAATACAAAAGTAGATGAAACAATTTAAAACTTTGGGTTGGAGGGGATTCAAAAGTTTTTAAAAGTCATATCAAGATCATAGCAAGAGCAAACAAAAAAATTGTGAAAATTGCAGTTTGGTTGAGAGCATGAGCATCCTTCCTTGATGCAAGGCTACAAATATTGTAGACTCTGCCTATTCAACCCTTGAAATTTAACTATTCTAGCACTCAGTAAATTTGGTGATCAAGTCAGCAGCATATGTGATCAATTCAACCGCATACAATATTTAATATCCCCAGAAAATTTGGTGCAATCAGTGGTTCATTCTCAAAAGATCTATTCTATTGACTGTACCATGCTAGCTTACCCGCTGGAGTTAGTGTCCGAGCATTGATAAAAGACTGTACCATTCCATTTCCAAAAACTCCAAGCAACTTAGCACCAAATCCTGCAGCTGAGAGGTATTTGATAGCCTGAATATAACATGTGAAAAGCAACTATAAAATGATAAATAGTGTAGTAAAACAGTAATATAAATCAGATGAAACAATAGTAGCTCAATAGTTAATATACCAAATTGAGAGAACTTTAATGCATCAAAAGAAGTTGCCATAAGAAACACTGAACTTAGCATTGTTTTAAAGTTTCTTGAAGTAACATAGTTTCTATCTAATCCCAGTTAGGCAGTTACCTCACAAGTATGAATGTATTCCTTTGTGGAAATGTGATATTAGAAACACAAACCCATTGATTTATTTGATCGCTAATTCACTATGAAATTGTTCCAAGGGACTAAAGGAGACAGAAAGCAAGCCAGCCGGATGATTTCTATACTAAAGTGGATTCATATTGTGTTCTAGGAAACTTTACTTAATTGCGAGTAAAAAAATTTTTTAGACTTCATTTGTTTCGCGGAAAATATTTTTCATATTTTATAATGTTTGGGGCGTTTTGAAAAATTAGTCAACGGAAAATATTTTTTTGATCAATGAAAAACTAAGTATTTTTTAAGAAAAATAACTTTCTTTTTTCAAAACGGAAAGTCATTTTACAATTTACAAATTTTGACAAACTCATTATAATAAAAGAAAAATATGTAAATACAAATTTATTCATCTGCCGATCACCGATACTCACTACCGGTGACCATTGATGACTAGTGGCTGCCAACGTCGGTCGCCGGTGATCACTAAAATTATCATTTTTATTTTTTTTCTCATATTTAATAATAAAATTTTAAAAATACAAAATTATTATAAGTTTAAATATGTTTATAGTCTTATAAATTAAAATTTTTAATATTTTTAAATAATTTTTAATATTGTAACCAAATAACATAAAATTAATTCTTCGAAAAATTTTTTTTTTTGAAAAATATTTTTCAAACATAAATTATTTTCCGCGAAACAAAAAGCCTAAATTCATTATATATATATATATATATATATATATATATATATATATATATTGGTAAATTTGGCTCAGATTGTGACTCGAAATCAATACTTTTCAGCACCGGAAAAGACTACAATAGCACTAAACCAAAGGCTTATTGGTAAACTCATTAGATTTCAACACTACAATTGAGGCCGAATATCCTTATTGTCCAATCATTCAGTTAATATACATAGCAAACAAAAACATTGCAATGAATAATTAGAAAATAATGACCTGCAGCTCCCGCTCACGATTGATAACATAATCAGTGTTAGGCCCATATAATCTGACAGTTACAGACACTTCATTTCCATTTTCTTCCTTCACAGATAACTTGAGCACTGAATCATCAAACAACAAGCTCAATTTAAAGACCACAAAAAAATAAAAAAATTTAAAAATCTGATACATAGCTAAAATAAGTAAAATACTGACATAGATTTGTTATGCCACCGGAAACCGTCTCAACGGAGAAACGAGAATCATCCAAATTTGACCATTTCTTGAACAGATCTTTACACAACTCTCTGTTAAAACCACAATTAACAAATAATTAATCAACATAGAAATGCAAAGCGAAATATTGAAGAAAATAGAAGAACGATTCGAACATGAGTCGAGGAGCCATCAGAGGAAGTGAAAGAGAGGTATCAACAGTGAATTGAGAATATTGAATAATATCGGAGCTGCAGTTGTCTCTTGCGACCTCCATAACTTCCCAGATCTTTTGCTCTGCTCCCATTTTCCTCTCCTTTTTAGTTTAGTTTCAAAACGCGACTTTTTTGGGGGCTTTTCTGCTATAACCGGGAAAAGATTTTCTTTTCTTTCACGGAGTTGTTTTTTCATCATTGGCGTGGTTTTTAATGTATCTATTCACAAACAGATGGCTGTTCTGAATAAAATCTAATCTAATTAAATAATATAAATTATAATTTTATAAATTATTAAGATCCGATTCCATTCTATTTAACATTATTAAATTGAATTTGTAATTTATACTTGTCTTTGTAACACATGTGGTGGTTTTTTTTTTTTTTTATTAAAAGAAAATAATCTATAAAGAGACTTGATTTTATCGAGAAAATAATTCATATTAAAATAAATTTTTTTATTAAAATAAAATTCTATCAATAGTTAAAAAAAAAAAAGAAGAGTAAGCCAATAATTTTATTGATTGTATTAAAAATACTAAATTTTCAAGTATTTTTAATTTGATTATTAAATTTTAATTTCTTTCAATTTAATCACTAAAGTTTAATTTTTTTTTTTTTCACCAGAAGATCAGTAAATAAATTCATATGAGTTTTTATCAAATTTACTTAATGATCTCCCGATGAAAAAAAAATTAAACTTTAATAATTAAATTAAAAGAAATTAAAGTTTAATAATCAAATTATAAATAATTTAAATTTTATTTAATTTTCATAAATTCAAACAATAAATTTTTTCTAAAAATCAATATATGAATTCAAAATCATTTGTTAATTTTTTCATTCAAAATATTTTTTTAATTTTTTTTAAGTGAAAATTAATAGTCTTCTAATTTAAACTTACTAAATTAAAAGATATTCTTATAATAAATTAAGGCCTAATTATCTATAAATTATCAAACTTTGTACTTTTTAACAATTTTAACTCGTTCTTTTAGCTTTTATACAGAAATACTCAAACTTATCTTTTCATTTCAAAAATAAAATTTGGTCACATTTTTCGGTTATCTAGCACTAGAAGTCAATAAAATACAAAAAAAAAAATATATATATATATATATAAAAGCTTATTAACTCAGCAAAAGAAAAACACTCACTGAGTCAATATCTGTTTAGGCCAAAAAATATATTCTTACGTTCTCTTTTCTCTCTCTCTCTCTCCCTCTAACCGTTCACCCTGCAACCACCTTTTTCTTTTACCATCAATTCTCATTCAACACCAAAATAAAGTAGTTGTTGTCCTCTTAAGCCGGTCACGACCTGTTTATACTAAACTCACACCGAAAAAACTATTAAACTGTTGAAGAACTCGCTTACCGATCTATTGTTATCGTGGAACCACCATCTATCAACATTGTTAGCTTGTAAAAAGGTGCAGATCGCCTTGCCATTTCCAAAAAGTGTTGTCCTATAAATTTAAAGCATTGCAGACGTTGTTTGGGAGATAGATCAACTCGTCGGAGTTGGAATTTTTTTCCCTCGATTTGCCGCTGCTAGGTAGTTTTAGGTGATAAGAATTGTACGTTTGAAATCCTTACGAAAAAATCTTCAAAGTAGTAACATTCGATTGTATTTTCATTAAATTTGAAAATTTTTGTTAATGAAATCCAATGAATTTGCTATCTTGGTATGAACTGTGAATATTTTCAAGTTGTTATTTCACAACATTTTCGGTAATAAATATATCAGATATTGCTTGACAATTAATAAGAATAATTAGTATAAATTATTGGATGGATTTTCTTTGTAATTTAAATTTTGATGAATAATTGATAATAATTAAGCTTGAAACTTGAATAAAGGAATTATGAGATTTATTGACTCATTGAGTGTGTTTTGCCCTTTGCTGAGTCAACAAGCTTTTATATATTTTTTTTAGTATTTTATTGACTTTCGGTGCTAAATGATCGGAAAATTTGTCCGAATTGTATTTTTGAAATGAAAAAGTAAGTCTGGATATTTTTGTACAAAAGCTAAAAGAACGGATTAAAATTGTTAAAAAATGTAAAATTTGGGAATTTATAGGTAATTAAGCCATAAATTAATGACTATTAGATAAGACTAAAAATTTATATAATTTTTTGTATGGAATGCAACAATTCAATGGTTAAGATATATATATATATATATATAAGAATTTTATTATTAATTTATTTTACAAAATGACTATTAATTTACTAGAAAAGTCTTTTTATGAGAAAGAAATGGCATGAGTTAAGAATAAATTGTAACAAAAATCATTAAACCTTTAAATTATCTTTAGTTTGATAATTAAACTTTAATTTCTTTCAATTTAATCACTAAAGTTTATTTTTTTTTCACCGGGAGATCACTAAGTAAATTCAGGTGAGTTTTTGGATCAAAATTTTCTTAGTGCCTTACCAGTGAAAAAAAAATTAAACTTTAGTAATTAAATTGAAATAAATTAAAATTTAGTTATT
Organism: Vernicia montana; assembly: GCA_949750685.1. NCBI lineage: Eukaryota > Viridiplantae > Streptophyta > Magnoliopsida > Malpighiales > Euphorbiaceae > Vernicia > Vernicia montana. The sequence goes on from CATKHJ011143322.1 coordinate 13,987, forward strand.
AAATTAAAAATCACTTGAAAGTTTAGTTATTTTTATTACAATTACCCACTATCTTTCTAAGTCTTACTATCTGCACCGCTCTCAACTCTAATCTAAGAAATATTATTTTTCAACAATTTTTTTAATATAATAAAATTTTAGACTCTATATGATCACTACTCCACGGCTCTAAAAAATTATACATGTACCATTGCAAGTTTAATTGAGTTTAGCATGAATAATGGACCTATATTCTTTAATTATTATCCAAACATTACCGTCTCCTTTAGCGACAGAAATATTTTACAAATTATTATTTTACAAATAAAAATAAAAGATTAAAAAGTGTAGGATATAAAAAACTCACTTATTGAGTATCATTGTAAAAAACTTCTTTGCTCAAAGTTATTTTCTCTCCATACAAATTCTTGCATTTCTACAATTTAATTTTGTATCTCATAATTCACATATTTTTTGTAAATTTATTACAAATTCTAATATAAGGTATTTTCTTTACAAATATTAATTCTATATATATTTACAAATATATTTATAATTTATAAATAGCATACCAAGGCGGCTTAAGATATAGGCTATTAAGGCCTAGCATAGAGCCCTCAATTTTTGAGGGGCTTCCAATTTTTTTTTTATTAATTATATAAGTATATTGGAGGCCTCAGTTTTGTTATTAATTATATAAATAAAATAAGTCTATTATTTTATTATATTTTAAACGTGTAATATTAAATTTAAAGGCTAACTTTTTGTGATTAATTAGTTTAAACGGCTATATTGAAAATTGGCTTAATTTTATAGGTAAGTTTAGCATTTATTAGTTAAATGACTAATTAATAGATTGATTTAAATACAGACTATAAATTTTGAATACTAAATTTGAATATAAAACTTTAATAAGTAATTTTACATTTAAAAAAATAAATTTTGAATAACTTCAAAAATTTTATTTATTATATTAAAGTGCCTCTAAATATTTTTTACCTAGGATCCCACAAATACTTGAGCCGACCCTATAACAGACGTATATTTTGTGATTACCCTTAATGGGATAATGCACATCAAAAACTTGTGAAAATTATGTTTATTTTCCTGTTTATCTTTGTGTTTGAATATCTTCATTATATATATATATATATATATTGTTAATTTCAAACCGATATAATTAATTTAATAATTGATTACATGCGTTGAACATATTAAATTAAATCATGAGTAATGAATAATTATGTGTGCACAGTCTATATCAAGGATAAAATTACAGGAATTATAAATAAGAGTATTACTTTTCTTGGAGTCAAAACTTTGACTTTTTCAATCATTTTGAAAGGGTACACGCAAACAAGCTTTTCAAAAGACTTGTCGATTTCAATAATAAATAGTAATAACAGTAAGTAATTGTGTCACGAAATAGTTGGAACTTGCCTCCAGGAAGGGGTCCAATGAATTGATGGAAAATCTAATAAATTTTAAATTGTTATTATCTATTTTCAAATATAAATTAAAAAGAAATTATTATTACACTTGCTTTTTGTAAGCCTTATCCTGCTAGTCAAATGGCTAAATCAGTTCTATAACCACTAAATCTTAATCTCAAATTAGTTGAATTTGTTAAATTATTATATTTATTATGTTTTAAAAAATTATGATTAAAATTTAGATTTGCACGAGAGTTTATAAAGTTGATGAATTTGGAAGGATATTTAAATTTAAAATAAATTACTTTTAAAAGTTTGATATCATTGTTTTAAAATTAGTATTTTTAGTCAATAAAATTTATTAATGACCAATAATTTAGTTTTTATTTATAAAATTATGAAATTTTTTTATTACACTCTAGATTCTTACATTTTAATTTATATAACATTTTCATTTTCAAAATTTAAAAATATAATCTATTTTAATTTTTCTAAGTTTTATACTTTTCATTAAAAATAGTTTAAAAACTAAAAATATTATTTTTAAAATTATAAACATTAAAGTGTTAATTACAATGAATTTTAATATGTTATAGTTATTTATTGTTGAATCATATATATAAATCTAAAGCAAATAGAAGAAATGCATAAAATTTTACTACATCATCAAATTAGAAGAATTGCATTTAATTGATATCAAATCAATTGAATGCTAAATAATAATTCACTCAATTTGAGAATTTAATAAATTGATTCACAATTAGAAGTAAAGTGTAATTAATGATGAATTTAATGAAGTAACTAATAATGATGTGTTTAATAAATAATTAGTAAATTATTTTATAAATATACCAATGATTTATATATTTAACTATATAGTTATAATGAATATAAAAAATATATAATGCATGTTGCAGCAATAATTTATTTCAATAAATAATGAAATAAAATTTAATTTACATATTAAATAAAATTAAAAAATAATTTTTTTGAAATGATTAAAAAATAAAATTAAAAATTATCTTAATAAGTAATTAATTATAAATTATTATATGTATACTAAATACTAATATAAAAGAAAAATGAATCGGTACAAAGGGCAGGCCACTGTCTAATTTATTATGAAGTGTAAATACATGGGAAAAAGAAAAATGCAGAAACTACCATTGGAAATATATATGATCCTCTCAAGTCTTAATGACCCAATCCTCTTCGCTAATGCTGATATATATATATAATAAAAGGAATCTTTCATTAACAATAATTAATAAATACAACTTAAAAAAAAAACTTATATGCGTTTAAAAAATACAAATAAATTTTGTTATAAAAATGAGCATTTTCTCTGAACTTTATTGATCTTGTCGACAGAACAATTATATACAGCACATTGGCTATGTTTGACACATCAATAAAAAACACATTCCATTTGGTGGCTATATTGAGTCACAAATTGACTTCATTATCGTTTGACGAGTTTTTAAATGAGTTTGATTTTCTAAATATCAAACTCAAACTCCTCATAACTATCATGACGAAAAACAATCAAACTCCCATAAAGGAAAATAAACAAATTCTTATAAAAAAAAAGACAAGCAAACTCCCATAAAGTGAATGAAAAACAAAATTATATCAATGTCTATAAAAACATAGATTAACAAATATTTTTTATTGAAAACAAAAAATTAAACAAAATAAAGAAAAATGAACCAACTGAAAAACTCTAAAAGAGAATTCTAACTTATATGAGACAAGGAAAGACAACCCCAAAATCAAAAGAAGACAAGCAACCATAAATTATAAACATTCAAGATGAATTATAAAATAAAAATATAACTTTCTAATTTTTTGTTACATAGCAACATTCATCAAGGAGAAGTTTTAAAGGGACAATAGAATAATCAAGCACCATCATTAAAAACACTTAGATAAACTAAAAGATACCTAGAATAAGGAAAGACTACAATAGAAAACATCAACAGACACTAAAAATTAAATACTTCAAAAAATTACTTTACTATTTTCAACACTCCCCCTTAAAGTGATTTTTTGAAACAGCTCCAAGTTTTGTTCGCAGCAACTCAAATTGTCTTTTCGACAACGACTTCGTGAAAATATCAGCAACATTTTCTTTACTTCGCACCTCTACTGCAGTTATAGTTCCATCAAGAACTTTTTCACAAATGAAATGATGTCTTAACTCAATATGCTTTGTTCTAACATGACAAATAGGATTTGTTGCAAGTATAATAGCACTTTAATTATCTCCAAACATAAGAGTTGGTTTGTTTATTGGCAAATGAACATCTTCAACAAGTCTTCGAAGCCAAACACGCTCTTGAGCAGCAAATGCAGCGGCCTTGTACTCTGCCTCAGCTGTAGAAATAGAAATCGACTCTTGTTTTTTGCTGCACCAAGAAATACTTGTACCATCATTCAGGAAACACATACCCAAAAGTAGACTTCCGATCATCCAAGTCACCGCTAAGATCAACATCAGTAAAACAACGCATTACAAAATCAACTCCTTTATTGTAGAATAAACCCAAATATGATGTATAATTAACGTACTTCAAAATTCTCTTGGCAGCCTCCAAATGTGGCTTTCTTGGTGCTTGCATAAACCTACTGATAAGTCCCACAGAAAAGACAATATTTGGTCTGGTTATAGTCAAATAAAGAAGACTTCCAACCAAAGCGCGATAAGACTGAGGATCATTCAACAGAGAACCTTCATCTTGTTTCAACTTCAAATTTGCATCTAATAGAGTAGACTGTTTCTTTGTTTGCTTCAATCCAAATCTATCGATAAGCTTCTTTGCATAACCCTTTTGAGATACAAAAATTTCATTTTTCAAATTATCCACCTCAAGACCAAGGAAATGACTCAACATACCCAGATTTTTCATCTCAAATCAAATAGAGAGATCTTCTTTAAGCTTAGCAATTTCATTTTCATCATTGCCAGTACAAAAGAACAATCACCTGCACTTTTCCTTGTTATTTAACAAATAAACTAAGATTTGATTGTGAAGACTTGTAGCCATAAAAATGTAAGTATTGGGCAATTTTACCAAACCAAGCTCGTGGAGCTTATTTTAATCCATAGGGAGCCTTCTTAAGTTTACAAACAAAATCTGGGTGAGTGCTTGAAACATGGCCTGGTGGCTGCTCCTGTGAACCCTGAATTTTGCACCATCTAAATCCACGGACATGCAAAAAGAACTTGAAAACTGAAACGGGCAAGAAAGGATCGAAAAAATTGAAGAATCGACCTAGGTGACCGCACAGGGCCCCCCAGGAACCTCACAGGCCCTATGCGATTCCGCACAAGGCCTGTACGGTCCGTTTTGGGCCTGTGCGGTTAGTTTTGGGGCCTGTGCGGTCCTTCTATGTCCTGTGCGATCCCCTGTCTATCTGTCTGTGCATTCTAAAAACCTGTTTGTGCGGTCCCAGAAGGCTTCTGTGCGGTTTTGGCATTTCTGGTCAATTTTCCCACATTAGAAAACGTGAAAATCTTCCCTAGCTACTATTCCTATATAAACTACCCTCCCCTAACTCATTTCTACATCTCACTTGCTAAATCAAACCTAATTGATTACAAGCAAGCATTTTTCTAAGGCTTGGTTCGAAAGAGCTGCTTTTCCCAATTTAAAGTTTCTGTTTTGGGTGGTTGTTTGTGGTTTCTCTCAATTTAGTTCGAGGGAGTCCTAAAAGCGCCGTCCTAGTAGCCGTTTGGAGGCTTTGGTTCCGCCAAGTCGAGTCAAGGTGGAATTGCGATCCGGTCGTCCGCTCCGTCCATACGTCCCCAAGTCTCGTCTTCAAAAGGTATTTATTTTCTTCCTTTTTCATTTATTTATTTATTTGTTTTGAAGTTTGGTTTGCTTCTTTGTTGCTTTGTTTGTTTTTGCTTTTCTTTTAGCTCAGTTTCTTTTTATATTACTTTATTGTTATTGCTTTTTCC
>CATKHJ011143615.1:0-10620 GCA_949750685.1 Vernicia montana
TATATATATATATATATATATATATATATATATATATAAATGAGTTTTTAATGATTACGTTTCTATGGATAATTATCATATAAATTAGTATAAGTATTAAATAATTATATACATTATAATAAATATTAATTAAAATAACCTATTATAATCAGTTTAATAGGTTATTATTTACTTTCTCTGTTTCAAATTAATAGTCGTTTTAGAAAAAAAATTTTGTTTCAAATTAATTGTCGTTTTAGAAATTCTAAATAGCATTTATTACTCTTTTTTTAATTTTACCCTCATCACTATTAATAGAGTTTTAGTGATAGAAAAAAAAAAGATGAGTTTAATTGTAGTAAAATAAGAGTATATTAGTCGATTTTAATTAAAATTAAAATTATTTAATGATTTCCTTAATTTTTGTGCAATCTTCTAAAACGATTAGATAGCTAGTTTAATTTCCTTACCACTCACACAGGGAAAAGAAAATAATCCTTCCAGAGTTTGATAATGCCTTGCTCATAGCTGTATACCTGTTTTATTAATTTATTGGCAAAATGTGAAGCAAGAAGTAATGAACCAAATTTGGCAAAAAAAATAAATAAATAAAAAAATAATGAACCAAAAACAAATCCACATATACAAATCTAATGTGCTATGCATATATATGTTATTATTTTTTTAAAAAAAATAATATATATTTGTTATTTATTAAAGTATAAAATATATAAATACCTCTCTTTCAGATTAAGTGTATCATTATACTTACAGAGTTACAGTTATCATTCTTCAAATAGTCAATTCCCTGCGTGCATATATATATTGAGAGAGAATGTTTTTCCTTAAGATTATTAGAAATGTGATATAATGAAATTGACAAGTTTTTCTTAATTTTTCCTACCAAGAAGCAAAGGTTTTTGCATCTTGTTCCTCATAGCCCAGTGATCCAGGCATTGATCGATTGCATGTTTGAAACCTGTATTTAATTAACAAAAGAAATTATATAATTAATTGATGCTTAATATAAAAAAAATATATAGTATATTAAGAATATGTGACTAGTGGTTAAACCGTTTACTTTCCTTCTATTTATTTTAGTCATTGTGTTTAAAACAAAGAAAATGTTGAGTTGTTAATCAATATTATAATTAATGTAACTTAAACAATATCTTAAATAAAGATTCTATTTAAATAAATGAATAACATATTATTTATGTCATGTCAGCAGATCACTAATAAGTTTCTTTTAAAGATAAATTTAATAAGAATTATAATTTCAAAGTTAATAAATTATCATAATTATAATTAAAAAAATACTAAATTAATAAGAACTGTTCGATTTTAATTCAACGGTTAAAAAATCAATAGTTATCGATAGATAAATATTAAAGTTACCATTAAAACCACACCCACATATATATAAACTTAGTTAATTATATTTTCTTATTCATTTATTAATATTTTAATTATCCTTAAATTAATTATAATATATTTTTTCTTGCCTTGTTTCTTGCTGCAAAGAATGGCTGATTGAATTTCAGACTCATGGAATGGTGTAATAATGAAAAGAGTATTTGATTTTGTCGAGTTTACCCATGTTAGATTTTGTTGAGTTGATTTAGGGGCGGAACCACTCACAAAGAGGAGTTATTGCCCCCCTAAAAAAAAAATTTACTTACATTATATATATATTGTCCAATTCTCTTAATTATTAAAAAAATATCTAAAATTTATTATTTTTGTATACCTATTAAAAAAATATTGAATATCCATTAAAAAAAATATTAGGTATTCAACTAAGTTTTTAAATATATTTATGTAATATATATGCATAATTAATATATTAATAATTAATAAAAATTAAATATATCACGACATTAATTTATATGATATTAAGTTTGGTTTTAATGTTTTATAATTCGCTAAATTTTATAATTTTGCCTGAGTTGATTGAAATATATATATATATATATATATATATATATATATATATATATATATATATATATATATATATATATATTTTCTAAGGTAATAGATATGAATATAAAGAGGATTTAGGAGTAAAAATTATTTATACTGATATGGTTCATGACCTATTTTTTTTATTAAATTCTCAATCTTAACGTTATATTATTTTTTTTAATATATATATATATATATATAGGTATATATTCTTAGAATCCCAAGATCGGCCTAAAAAAGGAAATATTCTTTGTACAAGCCTGAACTTTTTGTCAGCCGGGTCAGACGGGTTCCTAGGCCCATGAATAGTTTCACTGTTATTATAGTTTTAGGATTTTGAGTAAAAAAAGTGGATCCCTTACCATGGTCGTGGGGCCTTGTCCCAACAAGGAGGGTTCACATTGGGAAGTGAAGAGTAATGAAGTAGGAACGAGAGTAGTACCCAATGATGAGATTGAAGGGGTCCAGGGTGGCTCGGCCCCCCAAACTCTAAAATATTTTCTTATTTTTTATTAGACTATAAATAATTAAATTCCCCTAAGTATAAAAAAATATATTTTATACTACATATATTTTATATTATAGAAAATGTAATAACTAATTATAGTATTTTTTATTTATTTCTTTTTCAATTGATTAAAATATAAGTATACTAAAATTATTCGCTGTGTTTGAATTTAAAGTAAAAAATAACAATGATATGCTACTTGAAACTCTTAAAATAAAACCCGTAATAACCCTGAATATAAAATAAACGATAAAATTACAATATGGCAGCTGTAATATCAATAATTAAAAGGCTATGAGCCCACCTGCTAAGTAGAACCTATGTATAAAATAATATGTAATACCAATATACATATGTCAACATCTCATATATCATATCTCATGTATCACATTTCATAGTCTATAAAATCAATGTAAGATTCTTGCTTAACAGTAAACATATCTTAACAAACAAGAAGCTCAGCTATCCTCACATCATCCATAAATATCATATATCCCACATACCTATTGTAATTGCAAAATTCTATATTATAAGTTTACAATCCATAAAATAATAATAATACATATATGAAATAGCTAGCCACTACGGAGAACAGGAAAAGCAAGGCATTAGTACAAAAGAAATCTCATCGACGGCTAAACTTGCAACCTAAAAAAATAGGAAGATAAGAGTGAGCGTCTCAACTCAGTATGTAATATTAACCTCGGTGCCCAATAATCATGCCATATTCTAGAAATGATCGTGCATGAAGTAACAATACAAACAAAACATATAATCAATCAAGGATGGGGGTTAGTCAGTGAAAAATCACACTAAACCTCAATGATGGGGAGCCAACCCCCTATACTAGCTCTCTTATTCGAAACAGTCTCTTAATCCATGGTTGGCCTGTCGTCACCCTAATGAGAATGCAGCACGAACCCAAAAGGGACTGTCATCACTACAAAGAGCATATAGCACGCCCTACTCATAAGCATTTCGCGTCTTCAAGTAAAAATGATCATCATCAAACATATATACATATATATACATATCTCATCATAGATCATCATCCTGGTGATTTGCACATCATTTTAATCCCATCCAATAATCACAAGTAATTATGCACAACAATTAATGATTCTTTATTCATAAGCACATGGATGAGTTCGTATCTTATAATGCATAATTTATATAAATATATACATTCATCAAATGCAAATATATGTGAGCAAGTAAAATATCTTAATTAATATCACTCATAACCCGTGGAGAGAAAATGGATCAAGTCCGAGGATGACCCAGAGTTGAGGTCGGTACTGAACGATCTAGAAAAATAAAATAAAATAAAATTACAAGGAATTATTAGAATAGAAATGATTAGATTAGACTCAACATAAGGACACACTGGAAATCCAACAGAATTTCTCCTAAAATTGGACTTAATCCCCTTGAAATAGATATATCAATACATTTCAAAATATTTCCAAATGCCTCATCTAGGCCTCTATAACAAATTAGTATCATTATCCTCGCTGTCACATTTTCAGAGTCTCGCAAACTCTTTCATCATATAAAATCATGTCATTACAGTACATACTCGAGAAATACAGTAATCCCTTAATATTACCCAGTACAGACCTTTGATTATGAACCCAAATTTACATATACACATACTCATCACCACAAATTCAGTTCTCCCATCCTCCACATCTACCCAAACTTCTCATTATATATATAAACCATAAAAACTAACAAAGATTTGTGAAACTTATGAAAACCCTTAACTTACATATATTAGGAAAAACTTTGGGTAATTTTAAATAAGATGATTTTTGAGAAATCTATACCAAAATAAGTTAATAGATAATACAATAAACATTTAGAAACAAAACCCAATGAAAATGATGAGGATTTGATGAGTTGAGATGAATTTTACCTCCAAAAATGTCAATCACGAAATCCTTCTTTGATGTAGATTTTAGAGGTGGTTTTGAAGCTAATTTGATGTGTATACACGGGTGGACACAAGGGGGGGGGGGGGGGGGGGGGGAAGCCCACGTCAGCCCCCCAAATTTTTTTATTTTATTTATATGTATTAGTATTACTAAATATGTAGTTAGCCTGACTCAATTAGAAAATAGCTCATGTCCCAATTATATTATGTTGTCCAAATCTAAGCTTGCAAAGCCCAAGTCCAGCCACTTCATTTGCAATTAAAACAACTTGCTTTTAAGTGAATTACACTATGTACATATTGCCTTTTTATTTACACGTGACTCCCATACGGACACACCTCAATTGCTTGCCAATTGCTAAAAGCTTGCATACGGTACCGTTCCACTTAAAAACTTACATCAGTTTGCCAATTGCCAAGTGATTTCAATTTCCAATACAGTGAATTTGTGAAGGACTGGGATAGTGAAGAGACGAAAACCAGGAGGCAATATTGTTATTCCATCATGACGCTGGTGAGGATAGCAAGAGCACTGGGTCTGGTCTTGGTGATGCAGTGGCAACAAGGAGTGGCAAACTACAATTTGAGATTTATTGATTATTCACATTCTCAAAAATCCTAGGTAAGTTTCTAAGTTCCTAAATTGCTAAATCTCTCTCTAATTAAGAATCCAAAAATTAAAATTATGAGTTTAAGATTTTATATTGAAATTGAGTGATTGATAGAATATAGATTGTGATTGTTTAATTTAATTGATATGGGGATTATGATTATGAATTTGCATTTGTGAATTGGTGAATTTGTGAATTGTATGCATTGGTTGATTACTTGATTATGAATTTGTAATTATGAATTACTGAATTTTAAATTGAACTAGGAATTTAATTGTGACATTTTATTTGAAATAATGAATTTAATCAAAATCTTGTTTAACAAAGCTTTGATTTTTTTAAAAAAATATTGTAGTAAAGTTCAATATTATAACTAAGATAATAAGATAAACTACCCATACCCATTTATATTATTTTTGTTTATTTTTAGAATGACATGTCGACCTCCAACAAAAATAAAAAAAATAAAAATCAGTTGATTAATCAACCTCTTCCTTCGATAATAGTATCTTCCCAATCTAAGATTAATTTTCAACCCACAACAAATATTGAAGTGCCACCAACTCCATCATCTTCAGACTGTCATTCTCTTTGAATTCCAAATCCTGAGTTGTCTCTTCCATCAATTGAACGGGATCCTGGTTTAAGATGAAAAATTTCAGAATATCCTATCAATCAACAAGATGAGATTAGATGAGTATATATCAAGGCAGGACCTTACCAACTAAGCTTGCAGAGTACCCAAAGAAAAAATTTGGAAGTCAATTCTGTAAATTTCAGTATTATTGGATCAAACAATTTCTATGGTTATAATATTCATCTTCAACTGATAAAGCATATTGTCATCCTTGCTTCATTTTTTACAATAAAGATAATCTATCTAGTTGCTGAGTTTTGGTTGATGAAGGGTTTAAAATTGGAAGAGAGTGAATGATGGAGACTGTGAGACCTTGCCTGAACGCCGATTCCCTCGCTCGAGAAAAAATACCTTAAGGAAAGGCGAGTGATTTTTAAAGGAATTTAGGTACGAATTTCAGTGCTCAATATTGGAAGCGGCTATCGTCTCGGAAAATTGATTTGATTTGATTTTTTAGGAAAGGATTCAGGAGTCGCCACCCTAATTTATTTAAATGGAAAAATTAAGAAAAACTCCAATTTGACTCCAATTCATTAATCTTTAATTAATTTACCCAATGATAAATCACTAGTCTTTGAACCAGGTTGAGTTCGAGGACTAGATTTTTGGTTTTAAATAATCTCAATTTGGCTTTTAAATTTGATTTGACTTTTTTTAAAATTGATTTCATGGATGACAAATATTAATTGCAATTTAAAGTGCATGAGCATGATATAATTATGAATGCATGGAAAAAGTAAAGAGCCAGTAATTAAATAATTGCAGTAATTAAAATTTACAAGAAAGAATAAATTAAAATAAAAGGGGAAGGAGATTGATTGAGATTTGAATTTGAGGTTTGGATTTAGATTTCAAGTGTGCCTACGTATCCCATTGGATGGGGATCAAAACTCATGTAGTTCGTTCCATGGTGAGTTGAAGAGGTTTAAAGATCGATCAGATTTGATCGGATTGATTTGATTTGAGGTTTGAATGAGGGTAATGGATTATACCTTCTTTTTTGGAATTTATGGTGAGTAGATGGTTTTACCGGATCGGAGTTCTGTTTTTTTGGAAAGATGGATTGGATTAAATTAACCTTTTAAGGGAGATTAATTTAAAAAGCATTAATTACTCAATTTTTAATTAATTAAAATGATTAATTAATCGAATTGAGTGAAGATTAAATTAAAATTAATTAGTTAAAAATCAAAGAGAGTTTTAATTAATTAGAGAGAGAGAGAGAAAGAGTAGTAGAAAATTCGATACTAACTCTTGGTGTGATTTGAAATGAAAAATGGAAGGGCTATTTATAGGAAATGAAAACGGGTAAAAATACTAAAAAGGACTGAAAAAGTAGGTTAAAGAAGGGGCAAAAAATAAAATTTCCCATGGATCCGTGTCAGGTCTGCGTGGGTCCTCGAGCAGACTCTGCGGACGGCCGCCAAACACACTGGCGGATCCGTCGAAGATGCTGGCGAATCTGCCAGGTCATCGGGCAAATGCGTCAGCGTCGTACTGACGCGTCTATGACACGTGTCAGTAGGCCTGCGCAGACGCGGGTGGGTGGCCACGAGGCCTCTCGGACCCGCACAAGTGGCTTGCGGATTCGCAGGCCTACCTCGCGGTCGCCCATGTGGCAGCACTACAGTGGGGTCCTCAGGTCAGTTTTCTAGGCTTCCGGATTAGTTTTCGGGATATTCTAAAGTTTGAAAAATTACCGATCAGAATCGGTGGATCCAAAATTAATTATTAGACATTTTGACAGTCAGTTTCGGGAAAGTGTTATCTAGTACAGAAAGTTCGGTCAAGATCGAAAAAGTGATGTCGGTCTGTGTTGGAAAATTTAAATCGTTTACACCCTCGAACCCCTGCAAGGGGCGCTGCCCCCTTGACCCCTGCCAGTTAACCGGCTAGCAGGATCGTCGTACCGACTCTGTGTAGCGCACTAAATTTAGCAAGTGTTAAGCTGCGGTAGCATCATGAGAGTGCAAAATTGAGGGTTCACAGAGACAAATATGCATTTCTTGTCCATGCTGATTCAAATGTTTCAAATCACAACAACTGTGTTAGATGTGTGCAAGATTTGATGAAACCAGCTCAAATTATTGATAAAGTACTGAATGCCCAATCCAAAGAAGAGATTAGAAAAAACCGATTGCACTTACAAGAATCAATCTCTTTTGTTCAGAAGTTGGCTTTATAAGGTTTAGCCTTTAGAGGCCATGATGAGTTTTCTAGTTCATCAAATTATGGAAACTTTATTGAATTTCTAAATGAACTAGCAGATGTGAGTGATGATCTTAGGAGTGTTGTGTTGGACAATGCTCCTCAAAATGCAAAATATACATCTCCAAGGCTTCAGAAAGAGCTCTTGCATATTATGGCTAATAGAATCAAATTGATTATCCGTGAAGAAGTTGGAGATGCTAGCTTTTGTATTCTTGTTGATGAAGTATGGGATGAGGCTAAATGAGAGCAAATGGCCATTGTTCTAAGATTTGTAAACAGTGATGTTGTCTTATTAGAGCAAATTTTTGATATAATAAGTGTGGAAGACACTACAACAGCGACTCTAAAAAATGATATATGTAGGTTTCTAAATCATTATAATTTTCACAACATGAGAGGCCAAGGATATGATGGGGCTAGCAATATGCGGGGTGCATGGAATGGGCTTCAAGCATTGTTTCTTAAAGAGTATCCTTCCGCTTATTATGTTCATTGTTTTGCTCATCGATTGCAGTTAACACTTGTTGCTATAGCTGAACAAGTGCATTATGTTTGGCAATTTTTTTCTCATTTGACTTCAATTGTAACCTTGTTGGATCTTCACCTAAGCGTCTATATGAGTTACAATCTGCACATAAGGAGGAAATAGCATATATGGTGAAATTTGGTAAGGTGAGTCCAGTAGCAAGGCTAATCAAATTGGTACTTTGCACAGAGCTGGGGCAACTCGTTGGAGTTCTCACTATCAATCTGTGAGAGACTTGATTGATATGTATGCTGCAACATGTAAAGTTCTTGAAAGTTTGCTTGAAAATGGGCTGAATAGATTAATTCATGGGGAAGCTGCTGGTCTTATTAAGTAATTATTCCACTTGCATTTAATGGATTCAATTATGAAAGCTACTGATTTTCTTTCTCAGTCATTACAACACAAGGATAAAGATATTTTGGCTGCTATGAGATTAGTCTCGAGTGCAAAAGTATACTTAATCATTTGAGAAAAGATGGTTAGGATACTTTTATTGGAAAAGTAAAATTGTTTTGTGAGCGCTATGATGTTAATGTTCTTGATATGAGTGCACCTTATATTGTGGGCCATTTTTGTTGACGACGGAACATATTACATTTGAGTACCATTATCACTTTGATATTTTCAATTGCACCATAGATTTTCAGATAATAGAGTTAGATACCAAATTCAATGATGCATCAGTGGAACTTCTTAATTTTAGTTCGACTTTAAGTCTTGATAATTCATTTCGCTCATTTAACATGGAGGATATTTGTAAGCTTGCAGATAAATTTTATCTTCTAAACTTTACTGAATAAGAAATTCATGCTCTAAAAGTTGAGTTGAAACATTACAAGTTTGATGTTCTTACTGATGCTAGGCTTGGACAAATTAGTACGCTTTCAGATTTATGCCAAACATTAGTTCGTACAGAAATTGTGCAAAAATATCGTTTGATTTGACTTGCATTAACTCTTCCTGTTTCTACAACTGAACGGACATTTTCAATTATGAAACATGTTAAAACGACAATTCACAACAGAATAGAAAATAAATTTCTTGCCGATTGTATGACTCTTTTCATTGAGCGAGATTTAGCTAAAAAGTTAGATTTAAATTTAATTATTGATGAGATTTATTATAGCAAAAATTGTCATGCACAATTAAAATAAATACTTTATTTTATTTATTTTTTAATTTAAAATTTTATATTTTAATATTTACTTCCAGCTTTTTAAATTCTGTGTCCGCCCTTCGCTACAACTAATGTTCTAAATAGCTAATCATATATATATATATATATAATCCTAAAACAAGGGGAATGCTTTGTTAAAATAATGCCACCTAAGTAAATTGAGAATTTCAATTGTTATTAGTAAGTCAATTGATTAATGTTCATTATTAATCCAATTTAATGAGGATGATAATTTATAAAATTGTGAGATAAATTCATTTAAACATATGAATATAAAATTTCTTGATAATGACAACATAGAAAAATTGAGATTGATAGTTATTGCAATTTCTTATCCCTGATATTTTAAAATTACATTGTAAAATTTATTTACTTTTTAATTTTCTTTGCCTTAAAATTATGAATATAAATTTTCATTCAATAAGAATATGTTGATTTATAGTAATTAATTTTCAATTCAAAAGTAGGGTAGAATGCTCACACCACAATATAAATTATATGATAATAATAATTATATAAGAGAAACTTAAATAGCTTGAATTTTGGATCTCAATTAATATAGTCTCTAGTAGGGTTGTAATCGAGTCGAGCCGAGCCGAGCTTTAGGTTGTTCAGGTTTGACTCGATATTTTTTTTTCCGAGCTCGAGCTTGAACTCGAGTTTTGAATCGAGCTTGAAAATCATGTTCAACCTCGGCTCGTTCAAGCTCGAGTCGAGCTCGAGCTCAACTCAAGCTCGAGTATTAAAAAATTACAATCGAGCTTCTCGAGCTCGGCTCGTTAATAAATTACAATCGAGCTATTCGTTTTGAAATTCGTTTATAATTTATCAAAATACTCAACTTTCTAAATATTTATTTTTAATAAAATAACTATAACAAAAATATTTAAAACTAACATAAAAGCAAAATCATCCAATTAGTGAAAAAAAATATAATCATAAAATTGAGTATCACATGTATTACAAAGATATTAATTAATAAAAAAAATATTTTTAAAGATTAGAATATTAGATTATATAATAAGGAAATATTAGATTATCTTAATTAGGAGAATATATATTTT
>CATKHJ011144124.1:0-14833 GCA_949750685.1 Vernicia montana
ATGGGAAATTATTACATAGATCAGTATTTGCTTCATTTTGCTTTGCATTTTTCTCACAAAGCAACAGACTCAAATATATGTAGGACTTTGATGCTTATTAGAGCATAATTTCATCAAATGCTAAAATTCTACTAAAATCCTCTGTCTAATTGTCCCTTTCTCAAACTGCTTTCGAAAAAGCTGGATTTTAAATCCTAGCTTTGGAAAATTTCTGATTTACTAAAAATGGTAAATGAAATTTTAAAAAATAATAAAAAATTTAAAACAGTTTTGAAAAGCGTGTCAGAAACTTAAATCTCATACAACCTAATTAAATTAGCAATGGATTTCAAATTGAAGTTTGTGAAGAGTGTTGATTGTTGCAGGTAGTAGCTACACTGCAGAGGGTAGAAAATAAATAAAATAACCAAAAATATTTTTGTACATATCCTCAAAACAATAATGATTTCGAAAGAGGGTTCTTTAAATGGTAAATAGTTCCATTGCAAATACATTAACTCCAAGCAATAAATGATAGAATTCCATTGCCCTAAAATATTCTCTCAAAAGTGATTCTGAAGTACAAAACATAATCACATCCTAATTACTTTAAAAAGATTCAACACCCAGAAAAGACAAGAAGCAGCTGCATTCCAAAAAGCTACCATCGGGCATAAAGCTTTCAACAATCATTGGAAAGGTCACTTGGGTTCACAAGTTGAATAGGCAGAGAGCAAAATCTAATTCAAATGATGATACAATGTGAAGCCAACTAAAATCAAGAAGAAAAAGAAAAATCAGAAAGACGAAAAAATTTTAAAATGTGCTTTTTTAACAAGATTACATCCGGCAAGCTCATCGTCTTCTCATTCCATGTCCGAGACCACAGAAAGCAGCACCACGCCCTCTACCACCCATAGCACTTTCAGCAGCTTCCCCTTGAGCACTTACAGACTGCATTATTGATCAGGGGAAACCATCAGAGTTGAAAATCTTGGCCTTAAACTAAAGTTGACTCACTGATATTCACTTGAGCGTTCGTGGCTTTTATCCAGAGTAAATTTCAACCTTCAAAAACTAAATTTCACCTTTTGCATCAGGTTAGCAACAAAATACAGAAACTAACAACATAAAATCATTGAATATCAAGAAGTATTAAGCACTAAACATGTTAACCTCTTCAATAGCTGGCCATATATTACTCATCAAGAAACAGGAAACCATGTGGAGTTAACTAGCAGCCAACAATACAAGCTGGCAATGGCAGCCAGAAAACAATCAAGTTGACAATTATATTAATTTTGAAGCATGCTCCCTTATGGTCAATTTTAAGGCTTAAAGTGTAAAAAGAACAGTAATGATCAGGAATAAAAAATTGAAGTGATTTACAAATGATTTTCTGAAGATTAAAGCAGGACATTACCTATCTAACTGACTAAAGACTACCAAGATTATAAACTCACAATAAAAAGTTTACAGTAAGTGGTTCTCTAAGAGCAAAGCCTTGCCCTTTGCCTCTTTACTGGCTCTGCCCCAGTGGTTATACAGGCCTAAACATATAAATCTGGAGAAAGGGAAGGCTCAGATCAGATATGCCTTGTATCACACAAGAAAGAAACACCACCATATACCATGGCTGCAACTAAGAGCTCCCAGTAAGTGAGGGAAAAACCCCTCATTTCACTGGATCCCAGAGATTGCCCTGCCAAGAAGCCAGGTATTTCTCTTCAAGTCCAATTTTGGGTCACTGCAAATATCATTATAGCTTCGATTTAATTATTGTCAAACCTCAAGGGGGAAATAGTAATTTACCCTGAACCACCACCACCATCATCACCACCAAAGGGCTGTTGCTAACATAAGAAGTGAAATCACGGGCTCTGCTATCTACCAGAGAGGGGAGAGTCAACCACCTGAAACCAATCTTCCGCCTCCCTAAGAGCAAAGCCTCATTCTTGGAACTGTTGAAAGAAAGGTAAAGCTTGTACTAACCTGAAATCCTGAATAGAGGAGGAAGAGCAAGAAATTTGTGACTTGAATCAAGCTTTTTTAATCTTAATCAGTACTTGGTAATGGTAAGTGGTTTTTTTGTGGAGCAGAAAAGGAACAAATTGACCATGGCTGCAATAAAGTTCTCTACAAAAATGAACAAAGCCATTCCCACAGAAAACCTCAAAATTGCCCTGCCAATCAAAATCAAACGGTTCCTTAACGTCTGATTTTCATTCTCTAGAAGAAAAAAAAAATCACTTATTTTTGCTATTTCACAGTGCATCAAATACTTTTCCTAGAAAATAACATAACTCAGAGCCATAACAACCTGTAAATGATGCACTGCATTCAATTTCGTACCAAAAATAAGTATGTGAATTATTTCCTAGCCATGACTAAAAGATTCAAAAATTAACAAGCAGCTTTACAATTACATCTCAATCGCAACAATAATGCAAATTGATCCTACAATAAATCAAATCATATAAAATAAATTGCATCCTATTCACTTAATTCATATATTCGAAACATCAACATTGATACCTGATACAACAATTCTTCATGAGACAAAGATACTTACATTGTCATTGTCATTGTTGTCCTTCTACCACACACAGAGTCCAAAATTGATAATCGCAGTGCATGATAATATCTGACTGACAATGATGATAAAGAAACACAGGATAAACTAGTCCATACATTGTTCACATTCCACATCGCTGAAGTCAGTTTTTACCTTTGGATAAGCATATAAATGGAGGCTCAGATTCGCCTTTTGTCAGATAGAAAAGGGAACACCATAAACATGGCTGCAACAAAGAGACTCAGAGAAAAATCAGAAGCTCCAAGTCACCCCGCCAAAATCCATTATGTTCCCTAAAATCTCTGATTTTGACATTAAAAAAACCATCATCACGGCCTCAAAAACACATACACAGAGTCCGTGAAACAAACAGAACCTAAACAAAGAAATGTGAAGAAAGAGGAGACTCAGATCAGAGATGCCCTTGTATTCAGACAACAAAGAAAAACCACCACACCATGGCTGCAACTAAGAGCTGCCCCGCCCAGAAATCAGGTATTTCTCTTTGAGCCTGATTTTTGGGTTCACTGAGAATATCATCATAGCCTAGCCAGCCCCATAAACAAACAAAGAATTGGAACATATATATATATATATATACAAGGGCTGTTGGTAACCAAAAGAAGTGAAATCACCGGCTCCGCTAACCATCAGAGAGGGCAGAGTCAACCACCCTGAAACCTCCGCCTATCTCTGAGAGCAAAGCCTCAATCTTAAACTAATGAGTTATAATTTCCGATTTACTAAAGATTAAAATAAAAAAAGAATGAAAGAAAAAGCACAGAGAGGGCTGTTGTTAAATCCCTACTTCTTTTCGTTGACTACTATTCTCTATTTATGCTACCATCATCTCTTTTTTTAATTCCAGTTTTACCCTCCCTCGTGGATTGTGTTGCTATAGAACAAAGGGGTAATGTGGTTATTTCGAAATTGGTGGACAGCTTTCCACTGTATTTTTCTTTTTGCAGAACATCCAATAGTAAAATGAATTCGTCTTTTACTGCTTCTGATTAAGCAAAAATAAAACTTTTATATATTTTAGTTTTAATCAATGTTTTCAAACCCGGCCGATCTTAAAATCAGTAAAGTCAGAAAGTCATAAGTCAAAGGTTTAATTTGAATGGAGCTAAAATTTTAAATAAATTAATATATTTATTATTTATATGTTAAAAAAATATAATATACATATAATTAAAATTAATAAACGTTATTAGAGTAAGTAATGAACATTATTTAGAAAAAATATGAATTTGAGACAATTACTTAGAAGAAATTATGATAAATTAACTAATTAAATTGTCATTTTGAGATCCAAATTCGAGTGAGTTCCACTACTCGGTAGTAGGAAGTTTACTCAGATTTGTGTTCTCCTATATAAAAAATATGAATTTGAATATTCATGTATTCAAAATGGTGAATAGGTGAATAATAATTTAAAAGTTAAAGTAAACTCTACACTAAAAAAAGTGAGGGAAGAAAGCGAGTTATCCCACATTGAAAAAATGCAAAGTTAGAATAGAATGATGCATATATTCAAAAGCTCATCATTTTAAAGTTAAGAAAGTAGTCAAGAAGGCTCTCTCTCGCGCTCGCCGAGGGTACAAATCCACAGTATTGGGTTTAGGTTCAACGTGTGAGCGCGCGACCTGCGTACACGAATGTCGAACCGAAATAGGTTGGCCTGTACCAACTTGAGTTTTGTAATTTTTTATTTAGTCCAATTATAAATTTTAATTTTTTTTTAGTCCAAATTTTTTTTTTAATGTCCAAACACCAAAAAAAAATTAAAAAGAAAAATAAAAAAAACCCGGAAAAAAAAATCGGCTGGTCCGACTGGATCATCGGTTACCCGACAGGGCCTCCAGGTTTTTCCTAGTTTTGACCTTGGCTGGGTCTGAGGCCAGAACCAAACCGGCTTGACCTCTGGTTCTCGATTTTTCAGGTCGGACTGACCGGACCAGTCCGATTCTTACAACTATGGTTTTAATCAAATGAAAATGGAGAGTGCATCAACTCAGTCTCTTGCATTTACCTTAGCAAACTTAATAGTAGTTGTCTACTACTACAGTGTCTCAAGTTTTAAATCTTCAATAGCTGATTTTAAGCTCTCGTTTGACATGATTAATTTTAAATTTATAAATTTAATTAAAATTCATAGATTTAGTTAAAATTTATGGATATAAATAAAATTCATGAAATCAAAAACTCACATTAATATGAATTTCCAAATCTTTCATTTTTTAAAATTTTGGGGTATGATAGATTTTAACAAATCTATGGAATGTAGCTCAATTTTCAAATCAAACAAAAGATTGAGTTATAATCCATCGATTTTACAAAATCCATCACTGAAATAATTCAAAACAAACGAGGCCTAAGTTTTCACCTCAATATTGTGCCTAAATTTGGAGAAACACAAAGAAAGGAAAAAAAGGAAAACAAATTACAATAAGCCATTTTGAGAGAGAGAGAGACAAAGATTGTAGAGGAAGGAGCCTCAAACTCGACTTTTATCATATATAAGAAAAGAAAAAAAAAAAAAAAAAGCAAAGCCACCATAGTTGCAATAAAGAAGATCTCTATAACATATTGACCTGCCAAACAATCAAATATATCCGAAAAATAAAAAATCATCACAGCCTCTTGACCCGCCAAACAATCAAATATTTCCTTAACGTCTCATTTTGAGTTCTAAAAATTAAAAATCATCACAACCTCTTTATAAGAGGCAGCAGCAATAATAGGATAGAGTTGTTCGTCCTATTGGTCAAGTCAGTTCAGGTCGGGCTTTATTGAGTCAAGTATTTTAAGTTTTAAGTTTTGAGTCTAGATCATATTAACTGAATGCAAAAGAATTTCCTTGCAAATGAAGTACAATTGTACAAGAAAGAAAGCTTCATTCCCACACCTACTTCACATCAAAATGACCAGAATATTACCCAACGACAAAACATTGCTATACTTTGACTAATCCAGTAACATTGATGATAACTAACTTTAAAATACCAACAGGGCAGGCCAGATGCTACAAGGATAAAAAAATATATAACTTTGATATCATATTATAATTTAAGTCTGGAATGATGTTCAATCATGAAATTTGAAAACCAACAAAACTGCTATCAAAACACTAGCTTTTGTAAAATGCGTCAAACATATAAAGCATACAGCTATTCCTATGGTAAAAAAGTACAATAAAAAAACTCCTCATAAGAACAATTTTTCTCAACTCAAAAAGAAAAGCTCAACCTAGTAAAAGAACCCAAGCACCTTGCCACCAACATTCTTTCTTCTAGCCTCTTCATGATCCATAATGCCAGCGGAAGTTGTCAACACAATATAACCAAACTGCAATATTAAATCAATGTAGATGTCAAGGCCAAAAGCCATACCTATTTGCTTGCTACTACACATCAAATAATGCATAATATGATGCAAACACATACTGCAACTTCAGATGAAAATAAGTCATTGTATATCAAAAAATTGGAAGTTGGTACAAACTTAATTGAAGCATAAATGACTTTACTTGATTGTGCACAACATATCTAAATTGATCCTAAATTCTAATAGATTCTATATGCATCCTCACGATAGCTTGATATTCATGGTAAAGGTAAAATTCTTCTTTTTCTTTTTTTTTTTTAAAAAAAATATGCATTTAGACATTTTTTGTGCTGACCTGTCTTGAGGGAAGCAACCTTGCAGTCCATCCTTCAATCTCCTTGACACCGATATCAAAACGAGGACTGATAACCCCACACTTGTTCAACCTTCCATTCAATTCAACTACAATTTTACCAGCCCTGTGATCATCAACATACTCAAACTCACCAATGTATCCTTCATGGCAGAACCAAAGAGATAAAAAAACCATAAATCAGCATAGGTTTATGAAATCTTCAAGCAAAGAGATGAAAAAGAACAGATACCATGCTTTTGCATCACCAGCAAGAATTTGATGATCACTTTTGAGGAAGGCCTGATCATGACTTGGCGCTTCCCACGCTTTTCAGCATTGTACATGCTCTTCAAAGCATCATTCAAAACACTGACTCTCACCATTGTTGCTGCCAAACATTTTAAGGGAACTTTTAAGTACCCAACAAATATGTTAAAGAAAGAACTTATAACAGTACTTAAATTACAGGCTCAAAAAATATTTAATTTTTAAAGGTCAAGAGAAGAAGAAAGATAAATGGGATAACAAATTAATTAACGAATGGAAATGCCAGTTTTATCAAGAATATGACCAAAAAAAAAAAAGCATAAAACTCCATTCTACTTAGCTATGAGCTCAAGCCTTGAATCTATCAACCCTTGAAAACTTGGAATTGCAATGATAATTACATAAAAATGCAAGATAAATTTAAAAAAAAAAAAAAACAGAACACACAACAAGAGATTTTAATGGTTGAATCAACTCTATCAACAAAGAAATACATTAGAAACACATGATAAACCCTAAAGAATCTTCAAATCGAGCATTGAGAACTAAAGGATCCAACAGTGTTGTTAATATTTTCGTTTCTTTTTCTCTTTTCTTTTCCCGGAAATCAAACAGAAAAACATTCAAGAAAACAAATAATGCAAGAGGAAATTTATGAAGAAAACAAATAATGCAAGAGGAAATTTATGTACCGAAGCAAAAGCAAAGAAAATTAGGCGCCTCCAAGCCAAGTGAAAACAGAGAGTTCGGGTTTTGATGAAGCTCGATGGTAGGAGACCCGATGCTGTATATAGTATATACAGATTAAAAGGAAAAAAAAAATTAGAAAGTTGCAGATGGGCTAATTAAAAAAAAAAAATTTATTCCTTTTTTTTGAAATAAAAAAAATTATTCCTTAAATAAATGAAAATGGACACATTTAAAAGAAAAACATTGACCTGTTAAAAAAATAAAAAAGGTAAAGTATGTATTAACCTGAAATCTTAAGAGTGGTTTTTAATTTTAAAATTAAAATTAAATTATTTTTATTATATAAATCCTATGGTATTACGCGTATAAGAAAATTATTATTATTAAAATTATATTTTAAAATTAATTTTACGTGATACTTTATTTATACTTTTTAAAAATAATAAATAATTATTAAAATATATAGAAAATAGAAATATATATAGAATATATAGAATAAGAAAAAAAATAGACAATTAGTTTATTTATAGTATATAAGAAAAGAGAAGATCATATGAAAAACGTAACTGATTCTTTCGTTTTCTTGGGTCATTAGCTATTTGCTGGAAGTTTCGAATTTAATACCGATATTTTAACAATAAATCTAAGTATAATTTTTGGTGTATTAATTTTTAATCCTTAATGAATTAATTTTTTTTTTTTGGAAAGGGGATGTGTGGGGGTTGTTTATTATAAAGAATAGGCTGAATTGAGCAAATTGTGCTTTTTTCATTTTAATTAGGAAAGACAATGTGCATAATTTTGCGAATTACTTCTAAATAAATTAAGAAATCATCTTTAAAAACCATACCAGTTCTTGATTTATGGGGTAAATATATTTTTATTCTCTATCAACAAAATAGTTGTTTCAGCTTCAGCCACTCGAATTTTTGATATTCCTTTTTTATTTTTCATCAAATGAATAGCATTTTTTTCTGGAAATCTTAGCAACAAATCCAATAAATCTAAATATAGTCCTTGGTGTATTAATTTTTTTTAGAAAGGAGGTGTGTGCGAGTTGTTTATTTCAAACTGTATTTCAAAAATACAGTTTGTGATTTATGGCGTAAATATACTTTGATTCACTATCATCAAAGTAGTTGCTTCAGCTACAGCCACTCGAATTTTTGATATTCCTTTTTATTTATCATCAAACGAATGGCATCTTCTTCTCGAAATCTTAGCAACAAATCCAACAAGTCTAAGTATAGTCCTTGGTGTATTAATTTTTTTTGGAAAAGAGGTGTGTGCGGGTTGTTTATTTCAAGAATAGGCTGGATTGAACCAATTACGCTTTTTTGGTTTTAATTAGGAAAGACAAGGTGCATAATCCTACAAATTGCTTCTGAATAAATTAAGAAATCATTTTTAAAAATCATAGCAGTTCGTGATTTATGGGGCAAATATACTTTGATTCTCTATCAACAAAGTAGCTGCTTTAGCTTCAGCCACTCAAATTTTCGATATTCTTTTTTCATTTCTCATCAAACAAATGGCATCTTCTTCTGGAAATCTTAGCAACAAATCCAACAAATCTAAGTATAGTCCTTGGTGTATTAATTTTTTTTTGGAAAGGAGGTGTGTGCGGGTTGTTTATTTCAAGAATAGGCTAGATTGAATCAGCTGCGTTTTTTTCATTTCAATTATGAAAGACAAGGTGCATAATCCTGCGAATTATTTCTAAATAAATTAAGAAATCAACTTTAAAAACCATAGCAGTTCGTGATTTATGGGGTAAATATACTTTAATTCTCTATCAACAGAATAGCTGTTTCAGCTTCAGCCACTCGAATTTTTAAAATTCCTTTTTATTTCTCATCAAATGAATGGCATCTTCTTATGAAAATCTTAGCTTTTTTAAGCATGGTAGTGGGAAATCTCATTGCTATTACTCAAACAAGCATGAAACGTATTATTGCATATTTGTCCATAGGTCAAATCAAATATGTAATTCAAATAATTGTTGGAGACTCAAATGGTGGATATGCAAGCATGATAACTTACATGTTGTTCTATATCTCCATGAATATAGGAACTTTTGCTTGTATTGTATTATTTGTCTACGTACCAGAACTGATAACATTTGAGATTATGCAGGATTATACACGAAAATATCCATTTTTGGTTATCTCTTTAGCCCTATGCCCAAAATGTCGATACTTCAACAAGTCTACGCTTAAGATATCCATCATCTGATGTTCGTATAACAATATCGACAACCGCTTTTCGAGCTCCATAGCAAGAAATTATATATTATGTTAACAATCCTTCGCGTAACTTGCTTTGAATGGGCAAATAAATCATTTGTCCTTATGGATCCGACATTAATCCTCTCATACCTACTAATTGGTGTACTTGAGATGCATTTCCCCTAGCTCTCGAAAAAGACATTATATGACTGGATTAAAGGGTTTTGTCATCATAAAATTAAGATTCATTTCTTGTCGCAAATATTCACTTGTAGCATACCATACCTCAATAGATTGGCGTAATTTTTCTACCACGTGTATATTTCCATAATGATAGTGTTTTTCCAAAATCAAACTTTGTTGTTTAGCATCTTGGACTAGCCATCCTTAGAAAGTATTGTTAAAAGATCATCAATTCCTAATGAAATGGAAGTAGCAATGGCTTGCTGGAGACCCAAAGTCTTTACTTGATCCTGGTTGTGTGATGTATATACCTTTCCAAAATGATCTATTAATATGCTAATAAGTCATTTAATGGCAGTTCCATCTATCGCTTTATTGTGAAAGACCATTGGCCCATTTGGCCATAAGTACCTCCATATTCTGTTGAGTAGGGTTCGACAATGGATTTGAATCAATGATTGCAAACTTCCTTTTCTCGATCTTGATTCACTTAGAAATTCAGGAACTATGGTCCTAGTTAAACTGAAGAGATCAAAATTCATGCCAGTGTCATAGAATTATTTACTTAGATCCTTATGATTGGATTAGATACCATCTGACCAGACTTGACAAAACCCTTGTATAGCTTCTTCAATTTCTTTATAAAGAGAAATATGACCAACAGTAGTTTGAATGTATATACAAAGAGTTTCTTTTTTTTTTATTTTATATTTCTTACTATTAGATAATGTTTATAAATCTCATGATAGGTTGTCACACCCCAACTTCTGAAGTGTGATGATCTTAGGGTATAGGGAGACATAAGGTCATATAAACTCATAAAACCCCTATTTTATGCTATAACAAGAACATTATACAATAAACATATATCCCAGATTGTAATCTGTCAATCTATATTCAGTAATTCATTACATAATAAAGGATACCCAAAGTATACCTTATAAATACCAAAAGGATACCCAACATATACTATATGTATACCCTACGTATACCACTTGTATACTCATCATATACTTGTACCATTAACATTATATAGTTCATGCCACCATTCATTATTGACAGTCATCCTTTAATATTACCGGTATTAATATTTTATATCAACATACCATAATTATCAAATCAGAGTTTACAATAATAACTACTATGAACCATAATGATCATGGAGCTCTAGACTTAACTCTTCAAGATACAAGTACATTAAGATTCATAAATTAAACAACCTTATGTAGCATAGAAAACCCCCAAGCGGAGAAGGGAAGCTTGAGAATTTGCCTTGCTTGACCTTTAGTATACCTGAAAAATATAAACCGCTAAAAAGGTGAGATAAATTTAGTGAGAATGTAATATCTTAATATAATATGCCGGCATAAAATATTTTTACAGTAATAGGAATTTAATATCAATTAGGTATCAATGAAAGATTATCTTTTCAGTACTCAGTAGGGATTGTAAGTAATACAATGATATTCAATGATATTCATAATAATAAAGGATTTATAATCAATAGATAATCATTTAGTATCACTTTAGCAGAAATCATAAATTTGGAAGTGGTGTACTTCCCACTAATAAATAAATAGAGTGGCGACTAATGCCTTGCTCACTCACACTGATCACTGGAGCGCAAGACTGATCAAGTCTCACGGCTAAGACCCCCCTCCTAGCTGAGACGGATACACTATCCCTATCCAATATGCCTTTTTACCATATGCACATGACTGATGTATAACCCCACATCAGTTGAGAATTTCTGTTTATAAAGAATATCATTTAATGAGAGTTCAAAATATATGAACAATAAATCATATGCATTTTCAATATAGTATCAATGGGGGTTCTTACAATTTCAATAATGGTTTCAAATGAACCTTAGGATGTTCAATTGAATCAATAGTTTAACAGTTGGGCCAAAGGTCATCAATAAAATAACAAGTGGCTGAAAGCCATCTGTAATACCCCATGCTCATATGATTCGTAAACAATAGTTGTGATAATATAGAAAGAGAAATTAGATGTTTATTTGATTGTTAGTGTCGAACTCATGTTCATAAGTACCTAAATGTACTTATTGAATTTTGAGTAAATTCTATGATGGTGATATATGAACATGTTTAATATGAATATGATAAATATGAATATGCTTAACAATGTGCATTAGTAAATTATTAAGGTAATGTACACTGTAATAAGGGCAAAATGGTCATTTCTCAAAAATTGTCAAAAATTTCCATAAGAATGTATAAGTAAGTGACCAAAGTGTGACTAGACCTAAGCCCAAAGGAATGGTCGACCATGGTCTAGTAATGGAAGGGAAAATGTGACTTTGATGATGAAAATTATGCTTAAAATAGGGTTAGTGGAAAGTAAGGCCCACTTTCCACTAACACAATTTTTAATCCTCAAAATTTTGGTTCATTGAATCTAACAAAAACAACTATCATCATATTTTCTATCAAGAAATTATTTTATAATCCAAGCTTCCTTGAGAAGCCATACAAGATCCACTATTTATTTCTTTGATCAAATCCTAGCCATCCATTATCTTATAAAGAAAATTTCATTTATTTCTTCTCTTCATTTTCTACACACTTTAAAGAACACAAAAATATTTTCTTTTGCTAAGAATGGTTCAGCCAACACACACCCACCATCAAAAATCAAGAAATTTCAAGGTAAATTCTTAATACCTTGCTCTAAATTTCATCCCAAACTTAGATAATTGATTGTTTCACTAAGTTCTCAAAATTTCTCCTCATTTTCTCTTCTTTACTTGGTTCGGCCACTACTTGAGATTTTGGAGAAAATTGTTTATTTTTATTTCTTAATGTTTATGAGTGTATCATGAAGTTAATTGAAAGATTTGATAGCCTAGTTGAGTATAGAATGCATGATAAAACTTGATTTGATTTTGTATTTTGAAATTAGGATTTAGGGTTCGGTTTAGGCACAATATTGAAGAGCCAATTATATAATTATAGAGACCGAATTTAGAGAAATATAAAACATGAAAGTTGTAGATAAATGTCTCAGTATAAATTGGTAAAAGGAATTTGGAAGATTTGAAGAATGTAAGGAGAAATGTCACTTGAACTGAAATTGGTACTGTTCACAAAATAATTGGGTGATCCAAAATTGAGAAGTACAATTGATGACTTTAGAGATTGAATTAGGCCAAGTATAAAACATGAAAAATGCTAATTAACATGTCTATAATACCTATGTAAAATGAAATTTTAATTGGATTCATATATATTGAGATGCAGTCAAAGGAAAGTGATAAGGTCCGATAAATTTTGTAAACTAACTCAGTTGGCAATATGAGAATCTACCCTATGATTGGGGATGTTAGAGACATAAATAGGAGAAACCCAAAACTAGTAAAATTACCCTTGTTATGTTAGGAATTAAAATATAAAAGGGTTTGAAAAAATTCCAAGTATAGTATGAGAAATAGAGCTTACATTATAACTAACCCTATACCCGAATTTAATCTGTAACCTGAAATGAATCTTCTAACTTGGAGACTTTAGAGATAGAACCAAGCTAAAGTAAAAATATAATAAATGTTCTTTAATGTTTTTAGTAACTCTCAGTAAAATGAAATTTCATTTGAAAGTATAAATTTTGAGATATACTCAAGTAAATGTAATATGCTCAGTCTACCCCTGCAATAGAAACAAAACCGAATTGAAATGGTCACCAAATTTTCTATAGATTGAATTTTAAGTTCAATTTTGGATATGTTACAAATTAATATGTTTAGTTTTTGATGCAAAAAGAATCAACACATTTAGATCATTAAATCATGATAAATGACATAAACAATGTCACAAGGTCAACTGTGAGGCCTCGTCCGAACGCCCCTCTCTTCGCTCGGGAAAATGATAAATGCCTTAAGGAAAGACGGAGTGATTTTTTAAGGGAGGTTAAGGTATGAGTTTTGGTGCTCACGATTGAAAGCGGCTATCGCCTTAGAAAATTAATTTGATTATTTTGAAAAGGTTCGGGAGTCGCCACCCTAATTTATTTAAATGGGAAAATTAAGAAAAACTCAATTTGACTCCAATTTATTAATCTTTGATTAATTTACCCAAGGATAAAGTCATTAATCCTCGAACCAAGTTGAGCTCGTGTAACATCCCAAACATTCCTAGGTCGCCACAGACTTGGAGATAATTTGGAACTAAGTTAGAGGGAGGAATTGAGGGATAAAATATAAGGAAAAGGTTCAAAACCCTAAATCAAGCTTGAGTTCGGAAATCGATATTCTAAGCATGAAACCGACGGACCCCAACTCCACAAGTTTTCATCGATATTGATTCAATGGAGATTTATGAAAATATTATTAAATAAGATATTAGAACTCTAAAGATGGTATTAAAATATTAATAGACAGTAATAACATAGTTTACAATAAAAACAGGTGGATAATAGGAAATTAAGTGCCAAAGACTTAAAAGGGATAAGGGTTTAGAAATTGAGGCTCTTAGAGTGGATTGATAAATTTTGACCCCGGAATGGATTTTTATATTTTATTTAGATAATTTATGACAATATAAGAATATTAAAAGTGATGAAATCCAAAAATGAAGTTGGAGTTTAGTATAAAAAATACATAAGCAAAATCGGTACGCTACGCGCATAACTAAATAATTTCAGTTTTTCAGAATTTTTTTGAAATTTTAATTTAAGTAAAAGTATTAAAGAATTAACTAAAAATAATACTCTACTTCTAAATTAAATACTAAAAAAAATAATTGGGATGAAAATTAGAAAGTGTAGTAAGTTGTAGGCAAAAAAGGCAAAAGTGTAATTTTCTTTAAAAAGATAATTATTATTTTTACTATGGTAAAAAAATAAAATAAATAATAAATATATAACATAAATAGGTGTCAAGGGACAAACAAGGGAGAGTGATCAAGGGTGAGGAAAGTGCCAAAATTTCATGTAAGAAAAATAAATCAAAAAGAAAAGAAAAATATAAAATGGGTAAAGATGGAAGATAAGGTTCATTGTCTCCATTTCATAAAATTTTAGCTAAGGAAAGGAAGAGAGAAAGGAGCAGATAAAAAAGAAAAGAAGAAGAACAAGAAGAGGATTTTTAAGGTAAGAGTATGAATTAATTTAGTTCTTTTCATATATACATACATATATGTGTGTGTTGTATGATGATGATTAATTGTGATATTGTGATTGTTGGTTGTATGGTTATGATGGATGAATTGGGGG
>CATKHJ011144463.1:0-14291 GCA_949750685.1 Vernicia montana
ATTTTAAGTCATTGTGTATTAAACTTGCCAAACAAATTAAAATGAACCGAAAACCTAGTCCCCGAATCCTCTTTGGTAATCGAGGCTAGTGCACTTTTTCTATTGGACAATAATTGGAGTCAAAATTGGGTTTTCCCTTAACTTTTCCCAATTAAAAAATAAATTAAGGTGGCGACTCCCAAAATAATTTTTAAAGATCAACCAATCTGAACCTGAGGATTCCATCGTGAGACTAAACTCGAATGAGCATTTCGATCCCCTCTAGCGGATCGGACCGGTGCTCGGGCGAAGCCTCACAGCAAGTGCGATCATGCAAGTCATACACCATTATGCATAAGCCGAGCTAATGGTCTCTCCTCCTCAAAGTTGACCGACTTTTTTCCAAAACTGACCGATACCTTCTCGAAACTGATCGAAACCCTCTCAAATTAGACACCTTCCCGACCCTGACCGCGGTAACAACCTTTCACTCGATTCTGACCATAGTAATAATTTTTCACCCGATTCTAACCACGGTACTATTCTGAATATGCTTTCAAACTAAGCAATTGTCCTTCACCCAACCCTGACCGTGGTAACAATCTTCCACCCGATTCAGAAAAGTCAAAAAGGGTCATCCACTCGATCAATTAAAACCTCTTGAGCCGACTCGCCATAGGCCAAGGCTCTCTTCTTTTCAGAATCTCTTGAGCCGACTCGCCATAAGCCGAGGTTCTCCTATTTTTAGAATCTCTTGAGCCGACTTGCCATAAACCAAGGCTCTCCTCTTTTCAATATCTCTCGAGCTGACTCGCCATAGGTCAAGGCTCTCCTCTTACCAAAATTTTTCAAAATCCCTTGAGCTGACTCGCCATAGGTCGATGCTCTCACCGTTGTTATCCCAATCATTTGAATTCTCCCCAAGATACCGGGAGCATCTTCTTTTATCCATCAATCCATAAATGTCTAGAAACGATCACCTTAGCATCTTTGTGGTTCCTTTCCCATTCCCTCTTATTTTGAATCGATCAAATCATTTACCCAGAAATGTCTAGAAACAATCGTCTAGACATCCCTCTGGTTCCTTCCCTGGCCTTTTTTATCTGAGTCAGCCCCATCCTTCACCCAAACATATATAGCCCTTTGGTTCCTCTTTTCGCTTCCATTTATCAAGTTAAGTTTCCACCCATAAATATTTAGGAACAATTGCTTAAACATCAATGTGGTTCCTTATACCATCCCTTTACAACCATTCCTCTCACCCAAATATGTCCAAGTACTGACCTAGACATCAATGTGATTCCTTATACAATCCCTTTTCAACCATCCCTCTCACCCAAATATGTCCAAGCACTGACTTAGACATCACTTTGGTTCTTTGTACCATCCCTTCTCCCAGGGTCACTATCATCAGAATCGCTTTACAAACAAGACAATTCTGATGAGGGGGCAACTGTGAACTCTCACTTTAGCACCTCCAAAATTATTTCTAAACTCATCAAAGCTAACTGGAATATCTTTCTATCCAAGCTGACATTTTTTCGATCTTGACCATACTTTCTGTACCAGACAGCACTTTCCCAAAACTGACTGAATTTTTTTCAAAATTGACTGTCAAACTGTCTGATAATTAATTTTGGATCCACCACCGCTGATCGCTAATTTTTCAGACTTCAGAATATCCCAAAAATTGACCCGGAAGCCCCAAAAATAGACCAAAAAACCCTAAAAAAAATTGAGTTGGTGGATAGACAAGCACAGAAATCGAGCGACCACGAGGACGTCCGCGAAATGAGCTCGTGGCTCCGCAGAACACTTGCGCAGTCCGCGAGATGGCCTCGCGGACGCACCAGGATCACCGCGGCTGTTGCAGATGGTCTCACGTGTCCACACAGACCTGCTGACATGCGTCGTACTGACGCGTGTTAGATGCATCAGTACTACGCTGGCACGTCCGTGAGGTACACTCGCAGAGCTGCCAACGTCGCTCGTGTGTCCGCAAGGAGATTTAGCAGCCGTCCACGAGCTTCTCTAGCGAACACGCACAGATCGTCCGCGGCTCCGCGACCTTCTCTCGCGGACGACACCCTGTGTACGAAAATTCCCCTTTTGCCCTTGTTTCAGATTACTTTTTCAAGCCCTTTTTGGTCTTTTCACCCATTTTCATTTCCTATAAATAGCCCTTCTATTTTTTATTTCAATTGAGACCAAGAGTTAGTATCGAATTTTCTACTAATCTCGCTCTCTCTTTTTCACCACACTCTCTCTCTAATTAATTAAATTCTCTTTGATTTTAATTAATTAATTTTAATTTATCCCCCACCCAATTCGATTAATTAATCACTTTAATTAATTAATCATTTTAATTAATTAAAAATTGGGTAATCAATCCATTTAACTTAATCTTTCTTAAAGCAAATTTAAATCCAGTCTATGACCCGAAATGGAACTCCGATCCGGTAAAACCCTCCATCCACAAATCCCAAAAAAAAAAAAGTATAATCTCTTACCCTCATTCAAATCACAAAATCAAACCAATCCAATCAAATCAGACCCTTTCACCTCATAGTGGAATTAACTATATAGGTTTTGATCCCCATTCAATGGGGTACGTAGGCAAGTTTGAAATCTAAATCCAAGTTTTAAATTCAAATCTCAATCAATCCCCTTCCCCGTTTATTTTCCATGTAAATGTCAATTTATATTTTTCTTATAAATTTTAAATTAATGCAATTAGTTAATTATTTTTGGAGTTAAGGAGCGATTTATGGTTCTCCTAGAATCCATAAGGACTAGAGAGAACACTCACCTTAACTTGTGAACGTTTAAATACTGGTCCTTTATTTTTCCATATATTTCATAAATATGCCATTGTCATGCATTATAAATCATTATTAATACTTGTCATCAATGAAATCAATTTTCAAGTCAAATTTAACTAAAGAGCCAAATTGAAATTATTTTAAAATAAAAAACCTAGTCCCCGAGCTCAACCTGGTTTGAGGATTAGTGACTTTATCCTTGGGTAAATTAATCAAAGATTAATAAATTAGAGTCAAATTGGATTTTTTCTTAATTTTTTCATTTAAATAAATTAGGGTGGCGACTCCCGAATCTCTTTCAAAAAGCAAATCAATTTTCTGAGGTTATAGTTGTTTCCAATCCTGAGCACCGAAACCCCTACCTAAACCTCCCTTAAAAATCACTCGCCTTTCTTTAAAGCCCTCAAGCGAGGAGAATGGCGTTTGGGCGAGGTCTCACAATATTGTATAATTATAAAAAGCCAAAAAAATTAGGATATTCTAGGCCAATAAGCCTGAAAAAAAAAACCAATAAAACATGTAATTAAAGAGTCTATAATTGAGAGGAATAGAAAGAATTGATTTAGCTTCATCAGCTATAAAGTTTTCTTAAATCAACCTCGCCTTTCTTTAAAGCCCTCGAGTGAGGGGAAGGGCGTTTGGGCGAGATCTCACAATATTGTACAATTATAAAAAGCCAAAAAGTTTAGGATATTCTAGGCCAATAAGCCTAAAAAAACCCAATAAAACATGTAATTAGGGAGTCTATAATTGAGAGGAATAGAAAGAATTGATTTAGCTTCATCAGCTATAAAGTTTTCTTAAATCAACCTTTCATTCCACTTCCCATCATCTTGAAGTAGAGCAGAGACCATTGAGTCTGGATCTAAGTGTGTGCAAGGCTATGTTTTCAAACTCGGACCGGTTCAGCTGGTTTAAACTGAAAAATTGAGATTTGATCTACATATCGGTCCATGTCACCTATAAATTGGGTACCTTCCGTAACTAGCGTTCACAATATTTAACCAACGTTACTTTGCTCTCTGTCTGAAAATTCTTGGAATTCAAAACATGTAACATGCATTACTCATGCATATCAGCAAACACTTGGTATAAATAATATTTATTAGTATATTATATTTATTTTTAACATATAAATAATAAATATATGATATTATTTAAAATTTTGGTTCCCCAATTGAACATTTAACTCGTGATCCTTTGTTTTCATTGATTCTAAAACTGTGCCAGGTTTGAAAACATAGGTGTAAGGTGTCTGCACTTGAAACTAATTTTGGCGAGGAATCAAATTATTGCCCCAAATTCCATCTCCTATTCTCTAAATAGAACCCTTCTCCAGCACACTTTCTGCATACATGAGACTTCTCCAATTATAGCTCAGTTGATAGCCTATATTTGCTTGGAGAACATATGTTCTTGGAAAATACCTTGCTTTAAGTGTTCTAGCAAAGATATATTGTTGAAAAATGGGAAAAGGTTCAATTTTGATCCTTATGTTAGACCAATATAGCACATTGGCACCTTATGTTTTCGAAGGCTCAATTGGACCCTCTATGTTTTCAAAACCCTAAAATTGAGCACAAATTTTAACGTTCCACAAATTGGCAGACGATTGTCGTTTGTGGGGCCCAAATTTTTTTACTTTCAGTCCAACGTGGACTGAAAAATCACCTTCCCTCTCTGCCGACCCACTATACTTCTCCCTCTCTTTGTTCCTCGCTCACACTCTCCCATCTTCAACTCACCTCTTTCCGGTCTCTATTTTTTTTTTTTTACCGGCAGCTGTTCTCCTAAATAAACCCATTAAACACCATCTTTGTCACTTTAGACTCATCAACAGAAACAACACAAAAATTCAAAAATCCATCTCTCTCATCTTAGAAACAAACAACACAAAAGTTAAAAAATCCACAAAAACCAAATTCACCAATTCACAAACAAAACTTAAAATTAAAACCAAGCCCCACAGCTCAAGCCATTGTTGAACAATGTTGTACTTAAAGCTACAGTGTTAGTCCCATATCCTTGGCTATACAAGTTTCCATATCCACAGGCCCCACCTACAACCAAAAAGAAAATTTAAATTAGTAAATATATACATTATTACTTCAAAAAAAATTAAGAACTAAAAAATTTGAAATTAATAGTTCAATATTAGAATGTACCCATTGTACCAAAGGCATCGCCACCTCCATAAAAGGTAGCATGAGCATCAACCCAATTCCCATTAGATCCAGAAATAAATTTTTGAAAAAGGAAGAAATCCCACCAAGAAAGGCCTAGAAAGTGCCATTTTCCCGCAAAGAAATAATACTAGTATTGTATTTGGGTCTTGTAACTAGCAAATGAAATGAAAATGTGAATGTTGACCCGA
Source organism: Vernicia montana (assembly GCA_949750685.1). Lineage (NCBI taxonomy): Eukaryota > Viridiplantae > Streptophyta > Magnoliopsida > Malpighiales > Euphorbiaceae > Vernicia > Vernicia montana. Next base: position 5,176 of record CATKHJ011144463.1, read on the forward strand.
TTTATGTTTTGATGTTTAACAAAACTTAGTAAAATTGATGAAATTACTGGATATATACTTGAACTATGGTCATGTGTTGTTTAAGAATCATTTAACATTGAACAAAGCATGTTGAAAGCTATTACAGGAATTGAACGCACGTTCAAGTATATACACAAATATTACCATTCACACAAAACAGTTTTGAAAGAGCCTTCAAGATAATGAACACACTTTCATGTGTTTGAACGCACGTTCATCATGGATATGAAAATACTACTATTCATACAGAATGAATATGAATGAGCCTTCAGAATTGTGAACCGCCAGTTCAAGAAGCTTAAATGCACATTCAAGATGCACATGCCTTAAAAAATATAGCCGTTGAAAGACTGGAGGGAAGCTGATGTAAGTCTGGAGTGAACAGGTTCCTTTTGTTTCAATGCCCAATAGTCATATTTTAACATCCCTATAAATACTAGAAGGTTCAAATGAAGAAGATAACTCTTACCAAGTGAAAATCAAGTGTTATACAAATCAAAAAGCTTCCTTTCTCATATTTGTGAATCATACGCTGTTTTAGAACAATAAAGCTCAATCTCTTCATTTCTTTAAGTGTTCTTCATTCAAAGTTAGTGTATATCATTGTAATCTTTAACCCAACTTATATCCAAGTCTTGTGAGACTTTAAGCATAAAAATTATTGTATCTTAAGTGTGTTGAGTGAAATCTTGTGAATTCTATTATAAAGAGTGAAATCCCGAAGAACTAAACTTGTAAAGCTTTGGGTGAAATCCCGTTGTTTAGAGGAACCCTAAATCGGTTTGATTTAGGAGAAGTGGATGTATGAGAGACGATTGTGCTCCGAACCACTATAAATCTTGGCTAAGCTCTATCTATCTCAATTTCTTTATCCATTTACTTGAAATTGGAATTTAATGCATATAGAGTGTTAATTTACATTAGAATTTTTATTAATTCTATTCACCTTCCCTCCCTCTAGGATTGCCATACTTGGGACAACATTTTGGTATCAGAGCTTATGCTCTTGCATTTCATAAAAATCCAATGATTTTAAGAGCTAACGATTACTATGGCAGGAACATCAAAGTCTACTTTCCAAGAAATCCAATGTAGCACAAGGCCACCCTTGTTTTGTGGCACAAACCATAATCAATGGAAAGTGAGGATGAGATTCCACATGAGATCACAAGGCTATGACTTATGGAAAGTTGTAGAAAAAGGCCCATTCATTCTAATGGATGCAAATTCTGACAAGCCAAAGGATCCATCTAACTACACCAATGATGACAAGAAGAAGTTAGCCTTAAATGACAAGGTTGTTGATCTTTTGTTTTGTGCTTTGGATGAAACCGAATTTAATAGGGTATTCGCTTGTGAAACGGCTAAAGAGATTTGGGAGGTTTTAAAGATGACTCATGAGGGGACAAATCAATTTAAAGACTCAAAACTAAACATGTTCATTTTTAGCTTTGAAAATTTCTCAATGAAAAAGGAAGAGACCATAGCTGACGTGTACAAGAGATTCATAATCATTGTGAATGATCTAGAGAAGATGTTTACTCAAAAAGAGCTTACCACTAAGCTTTTGAGGTCTCTACCAGAAAAATACGATTCCAAGGTTGATGCAATTGAGGAATCTAAAATTCTTGCCTCAATTACTTTTGAAGAACTTGTTGGAAATCTCATCACCTATGAGATGAAACAAAACAAAAGGCAAGAATCAAGAGAGAAAGAGAAGAAAAGTACCTCTAAGAAAGAGAAGTTTATTGCTTTGAAGGCACATCATGAAAAAAAGAAAGATTCATCTAGTGATGATGAAGATGAAGATGAGATGATGCTTCTTGCTAGAAAATTTAGCAAGTTCAACAAATATCTTTCAAGGGAGAAATTCAAGAAGAAAAATTTTAACAAAGAAAAGGGTAAACAAGTTGAAGATAAGAAGAATGAAATCATTTGCTATGAGTTCAAGAAACCGAGGCACATTAGACAAGATTGTATACTACTCAAGCATAAGAAGAAGAAAGATAATAAATAAAGAAGATTCAATAAGAAAACAAAGGCATATCCAGCTTGAAGTGGGAGTGACACGTCAAGTGATGAAAAATCATCCAATGATGAAGAGAAAGAAAGAGCTAACCTTTGTTTGATAGCTCAAGAGAATGATTTTGAAGATGATGAGGTAACTCTTAACTCTTATACTTTTGATGAGTTACAAAATGTTTTTGATGTATTGATGGAAATTTTTTTAATTATTACAAAGGAGAATAAATCTTTGAAAAAGAATTTATGCAAATTGAAAAATGAGTATGAAAATTCTTTAAAATGCAATGATATAATAATTGAAAATGAAAAACTCATGACTTAAATTAAATATTTTAAAGTCTCCTTTGAGACTCTAACTTGTGAAAATAATAAGATCAATAGAGAGCTAAATTACTCCAAAGAACTTTTGAAAAAAAAATTCATTGGAAGTAAGACTCTTGATAATATAATTTCATCACAAAGAGGAGTATTTGATAAAGCCGGATTGGGCTATAAGATTGAATGCAATGAAAATAAATATGATAGTTTTTTCAAGGGAAAAAACTTTCAACCAAAGAACTTAGTTAAATGTGTTTATTGTAAATATCATGGATATGTTCCTAGTAAATGTCCAAAGAGACTTGGGAGACCATTTATTATTAGGAAAGTTTGGATTCCAAAGGAATCAAAACCATCTCCTAAGAGTGTGTGGGTTCCTAAGGGAACTAACATGAGTCGACCCGAAACAATATGGGTACCTGAAAAGAGATGAAATAATTTTGTATTGTAGGTCATTTGCTTGCTAAAGAAGAACAAATGGGTGCTTGATAGTAGATGCTCTAAGCATATGACCGGAGACAAATAGCAATTTATCAAACTTGAGGCCAAGACGAGTGGTAATGTGAGATTTGGTGACAACTTTAAAAGCAAGATTTTTGGTATTGGCTCAATTGGTAACAATTATCTCTTTATCTCTAAAGTCTTATGTGTTGACAACTTGAAGCATAATTTGTCAAGTGTGAGTCAATTATGTGATAGAGGATATATGGTCATATTTGAATCTCTTGCATGTGAGATAGTAGACATCAAAACTAACAAGATTGCATTTATTAGTTATCATCAAGGCAATGTATATATGGTGGACCTAAATAACCATGAAAATAAAAATCTTTGTTTTTTTTCTTCAAAAGATAAAGATTCATCCTTATGGCATAGAATATTAGGCCATGTTAATATGGATGTAATCTTAAAATTATCAAGAAAATATTTAGTTAATGGTTTGCCTAAACTCGTTTTCAAAAAGAAAAATATTTGTGATGCTTGTGCAAAAAGAAAACACTTTAGAAGTTCTTTTAAATCCAAAAATGTTATTTCAACTTCTAGACCTTTATAATTGCTTCAATAAATTTATTTGTTCCAACAAGAACATCTAGCCTTAGTGGTAAACATTATTGTCTTGTTATTTGTTGATGATTACTCAAGGTTTACATGGTTTCTATTTCTTGCATATAAAAATGATGCTTTTGATGCATTCATACCACTTGCAAGAGTTTTACAAACTCAAAAGGAGTATACTATTTCATGCATTAGAAGTGATCATGGAAAAAAAATTGAAAATTCATATTTTGAAAACTATTGTAAAGAACATGGCATTGAGTATAATTTTTTTGGCACTTAGGACTCCTCAACAAAATGATGTTATTGAAAGGAGAAATAGATCATTAGTAGAGATAGCTAGGATCATGCTTTGTGAAAATAATTTGCCAAAATACTTTTGGGCCAAAGCGGTTAATACTTCATGTCATATCATTAATAGAACTATGATTAGGCCAATCCTTAAAAAGACCCCATATGAATTGTGGAAGGGTAGGGAGTCTAATGTTGCATATTTTCATCAATTTGGTTGTAAATGCTTTGTGCTTAATAACGGTAAAGATAACCTTAAAAAATTTGATGCTAAATCAGATGAAGGAATTTTCTTTGGTTACTCTAATCATTCAAAGGCTTATAGGATATTCAACAAAAGGACACTTTAGTTAAAGAATCCATTCATGTTATTTTGATGAATTTCTTTCTAAGTGTGTAGATAAGGATGATCATCAAAATGCTATTGAGAACATGATGGAAGATTTAATCATACAAGAAACTCAAGCACAAGATTCTCCAATGGACAAAAATGATGCAAGTGTGGATGAGCTAAGTATACCTACTCAACAACAAGTTGAAGCTCCACATCCAAGAGTGAGGAATGAGGTGAAGGACACTCAAATTATTGGGGATCTCAATCAAGGTGTAAGGACAAGTTTGAAAGTTCACAATACTTGTGAATATATTGCATTTCTATCACAAGTAGAGCCAAAGAACATCAAAGAAGCAATTCAAGATGATCAATGGGTATTGGATATGCAACAAGAGCTAAATCAATTTGAAAGAAGCAAAGTATGGAGCACGGTTCCAAGACCACAAGACCATCCGGTGATTGGTACTAATGGGTGTTTCGCAACAAATTGGATGAATCTGGAATTATAGTAAGGAATAAAGCAAGGTTAGTTGCTCAAGGGTACTCATAAGAAGAAGGTATTGATTATGATGAAACTTATACTCCCGTAGCTAGATTAGAAGCAATTAGAATGTTACTTGCTTATGCTTACTACAAAAATTTTAAACTTTTTTCTAATGGATGTTAAAAATGCATTTTTGAATGGTTTTATTTAAGAGGAAGTATATGTTAAACAACCTTCAGGTTTTGAAAATGAAAAATTTCCAAATCATGTATTTAAATTAACAAAAGTTTTGTATGGTTTGAAACAAGTTTCTAGAGCAACTTTAAAAGCAAAATTCAGTTGCTCTATCAACCACGGAAGTCGAGTATGTTGCAGCCGCAAGCTGTTGTACTCAACTTCTATGGATAAGAACTCAACTTGAAGATTTTGGTTACTCATTCCATGGCATTCCCATTAAATGTGATAATACAAGTGCTATAAACTTGTTTAAGAATCTCATTCAGCATTTTAGAACTAAGCATATAGAAACTAGACATCACTTTTTTAGAGATCATGCTAACAAAGGAAATATTACACTTGAATTTGTTGACACAAAGCATCAATTGACAGATATATTCACCAAACCCTTGGACAAAGAAGCATTTTTATTATATTCGAAGGGAATTTGGAATGATTGACATCACTCAGGTATGATCTAACCATAGCTGATGTGGTCTTATCATAATTTTTTTTGTTTCATGAGTGCTTGCATATTTTCAATGAAAATTGTTTATTATTGCTTAAAATTGAGAATTAGTAGTTAAATTTTGTGAATTTATATCACTTTGACTTTAATTTATAATAATATTGCCAAAATTATTAAGATCATATGCATAAAGTTGATACATAAGAGACTAAGCAATGTTCGTACATAAAATCCTTGTTTTTGGCCTAAAACTTGAAAATCCAGACTGAACGCACGTTTATAGTTATGAATGCTCGTTCATCTTTTGCCAAAAATTGACTCTAAGACAATAACGGTTTGAACGCTCATTCACAACAGTGAATGCACGTTCAAGTCGAAGCTGAAAATTTGAAATTCAAACAGCAGCACTTGGAATGCTCGTTCAAATCAGGGTTTTAAAGACACGCCCTTCGAACCAAACAACCATTTTTCTTCAAAATCTTCAAATTTCTCACAAAAATCTCTCAACCCAAATTCTCCAAAACTCAAAATCGGCCCTACCGACACAAAACCCACATCATATCTTCTCCAAAACATCTAAAACATGAATCGAACCAAGAGTATTGCAAAGAAACCTTTAAGAAATGAGAAAGGGAAAAGCTCTTTAATTGAAGAACAAGAAAGTGCTCCTCCTCAACCAACTTAACCACAACAAAAGGTATAATTTGGGCTTAAATTTGCTACTCCCGAACTCAAGGAACGATTTGAAATGTTTCGCGGGAAAAGAATTGTAAGTGATCGCCCCTTTAATTTCAGTGATTTACAAAAATTGAGTTTGAAAGATGAAATTATTGATTATTGCACTAGATTTTTTGGGTCAATGAGATTTGCTAGGATAAATGAAGATATTTATTTGAATTTTCTATATGAATTCTTCACTACATTAGTATGTGAAAGAAATGGTGATATGGAGTTTATGATGAAAAATAAGAAAATGAAATTGATTGTTGCCAATATTGCCACCATATTTGATTTGCCTAATGATGGTCCAATTAATATATCAGTGTGAACCCTTAATTTTTCACCATCTGACATACAACCAAACCCCAGAGACACCTAGACTCGGTAAACAGACTTCCGGAAGCCGAAATTGTTAAAGATCGCTAAAATTCTAAAAATTAAGAATCCAAGTCTTGGGACCCGGGACCCATCCATCAAGCCTCTAAATCATCCGGGATTGAATACGGAGCACAACGCAGCTGGAATTATGAAAAACGGAGTTGAAACGGGTCAAAACGATAAAAATCGGTGAAACCAGGCGTCGAAAGCCAATCGGTGACCGCACAAGTTCTGTGTAGAACTGCACAGCCCTTGTGCGGTTCATAATTCCCTCTGTGTGGTCACTAATGCCTCTATGCGGTCACCATGTCCCTTGTGCGGTCCAAAACTTATCGTGTGCGATTCTAGAACCCCCTTGTGCGGTTTTGAGCTTCTGAACATCAAATCTCACATCGAAACTTCATGGTTTTTGCCTCCATCTCTCTCCCTATATAAAGGAGACCCCCCAGTTCATTTGGCATGAGAAAATTTGCTTGATCAATCCTTTTGATCTCAAAGCAAACAGTTTTTATGCATGGTCCGAAAGGAACGAGCATTTTAATTTTAAAGTTTCTTTTTCTTGCTTTGCAAAGCGAGATTGGGTTGCGACTTCCCGATCTGACCCATCAAGTCAAAAGTTTTTCGCCATTCGAAGCAAGCCGTCGCCCGCCAATCGAGACAAGTCTCCTCCATCCTAAGGTATTTATTTTATTTCTTTTTTATTTATTTATTTTTGTTTTTATTTTACTTCCTTTGATTTTTTATTCATTTTCTTTTTATTCTTTATATTGCTTTGTCTGCTTTATTATTTTCCCCTTTTCCTTTGCATATTCCCTTTCTCTTTCAATCCTTTTCTTTAGTTAATCACTTTAGAAATGCATGTTAATTAGAATCTGACTTAATTAACTTGTTAATCAATTGATTCATTTACTTGTTAATTAAAACCTAACTTAATTAACAACTTGGTAATCAATTAAATTGGTTAATCAATTAATCAACCCTCCTTTTTATCAATCAATCTGAAACATGATAAAAGGCTCAAACTAAACAAACCCCCTTCATAAGAAAGGCGAACTATGTGGATTTTGATTCCTATTCAAAGTGATACATAAGCATGCTTGTCTAAATTATCAAATCCAATTAAAATAAACTTTCTTCCTCTTTCACTTTCTTCACATAGTTTAGGTTTTGTGCTTTCTTTCGTTTCTCTGTTTTCTTACTTTTATTTGGTTTGGGGAATGTGTGACTTCTCTAGAATCCCATAAGAGCTAGAGGAAGTATCCCCTAATTTGATTCAAATTGTAAATTTAATTATTTTCCTGCTTTCTTTATTTTGCCTTTTAATACTTTCTTTATTATTTAATAATAGTTCATGCATTGTATAATTGTTCATGCATTTATATATATTCATGAAATCAATTTTAAGCCATTTTGTATTAAACTTGCCAAACTAATAAAAATGAACCGAAAACCTAGTCCTCGAATCCTCTTTGGTTTCGAGGCTAGTGATCTTTTTCCTTTGGGATATAATTATAGTCATTAATGGGTTTTTACCTTATATTTTTCCAAATAAAAATAAAGTAAGGTGGCGACTCTCAAAATAATTTTCAAAATCAATCAATCTAAACCCGAGGGTTCCATCGTGAGTACAAACCCGAATGAGCATTTCGATTCCCCTTTAGCAGATCAGACTGGTGCTAGGGCGAGGCCTCATAGTTGAAGACTCTACTAGGGAAGACCTTCTTTTTAATAAAGAAAATAAGAGGACTAATAATTGGTTTAAATCAAAGTTTAGCACTTTTAATGCAAAAATGACTTTCATGCATAACTTGTATAGGCTTCTTACCTTTCAACCTAGATTTCTCAGGAAAACAATGGATGGAAAGTAACATCGAGTGGGCAACCTTCCTTAGGTCTGCTTGCCGATAGTGAAATCATCCACCCCGCGACGTATACGAGTATGCACGTATTGTTAGATGCACGCGAGGTTCTTTGACTCACATGTGGTTATGTATATCGTTGCTCCAGTGTGACAGGTACCCTATGCAAGCCACCCTTACCTTTTCATGTAATGAACCTAGCATTTGACCTTAGGTTGTATGTACCATAAGCAAAACCTTACACAATTGCATACTCGTGAAATATTTTTCCCATGCATATCATGTATTCATAATGTACGAAACAACATACATTCATATCAAATCTAGATTGCACCTTGAACCAAAGAAGGGTCAAACACTCTCGCCTTGACCCATTGCCCCTAAGCCCAAAACTTTGGCAAATCCTTAAAGCCCAATACATTTGGTATAACAAGCTATCCTAAGCCTAAAACCTTGGTAAATCGTCAAAGCCCAAATACCTTTTGGCCCAACAAGCTATCTTAAGCCCAAAACCTTGGCAAATCTTCAAAGCCCAAATACCTTTTTGTCACATCCCATTTTTGGGATGGACGGTCCTAAAAATCTATAGAACCCGACTAATTTTAGATTATCACCGTAGCTCCGGCGGTATGCCGGCATTACAATTACCATTCCCAATATCAAACCTGAAAGGAACAAATCACTTCCAATATTACCACTTTATATTCTCAACTCCATTTAAGGCACAAGTACTCACACAATCACCATTACACACTCTTAGTTTGAATTTATTATATTCCGTTCAGCCATTTATATTCATATACTATATCACACTTATGTTAGATTATGTACCATGGAGTCACTAGATAATACCGATGTACATCATCATATATAATCACATTTATAAATTTCTATTATACACTTCTGTATTATATTTACATAACTAGTGCAAAATATCGGCTAAAA